>CM076575.1:1415821948-1415973839 GCA_034641835.2 Pinus albicaulis
CCTGAAAGGAGATTACAATCCCATGACACATACAAGAAATAATGTGTTGGTTTACCTAGTCTTTAGTTATGCATACCTCCATATATTTTTTTTCCTATTCTGCTCCTCAAATATGCTCTTCTACCTCTATCTCTTTATGCCATGTAACTCACGGACAAGCTCTCAAAAAACTTCAACTCTCCCACATACACTCTAACATTTCAACTTTCCAAAATAACATATTTGATAAACAAACTTTGTTGGTTGTTAGTATTCCATGCATGAAAATGAAGTGAAAATTCTTGTGTTTTTGCATTCCACTCATTAGTTTCAAACCTTTTCATATTGTGAACAATAAAAAAAATTTTAATGGTCCACCAAATATTATTTAAAAGAAAAATATCAGCCAACTATGATTGCAGAAGCTAAAATAATTTTGACGCCATATAACTTCATCCCAACTAGGGAAAAATAAAAAGTTCATCATCCAGTCTTGCATCCTCTTGCATCACAACTTCTGAAGGAATCTCTACAAGAAATGCATCACAACAACTCTGTCAACAACATTAGCACAACAACAATGCACCTCTACAACACCTTTGTAACTAAGCATACTATCAATGAGCATTTGAATATAAACTAAACACAATGAACAAGAAATATACTGTGTGAAAAGGAAACCTTTTGTATTTTCCTGAAATAATTTCAAGCACTTCAAGTGACTTCTTCAAATCTGACCTAATATATCTTGTTGCATTGCAATACATCACAACATCACATCTGCTGACAAGAATTCACATACCTTCAACACTGACCATTATAACATATGAAACATAAAATTTTCAACTGCTTCAACAACAATAAGCAAACCTCCTCAGCTACTTCAACAACAATAAGAAAACCTCCTCAGCTATTTCAACAACATACCTTGAACATAGCTTTCCTTTGCAACTTATATCAACTATATATTACAAGCGTAACAAGCATCACACCACAACTTACAAACATATAGTGACCACACCTTTGTCAAACAATCATAACAAACATAAAACATAAACATAATAATCATAACAACACCTGCATCAACACAAGCATGCCATCAACTTCAACTTCAACTATTCATAAAATAACTGACTCTTTTCCATCAATGAAAACTATGCCAAGAAAGAGAGGAGAAGGCATTCCACTCTGTGGCCTAGCCATGCCACTATATATAACAATTTATTAATGTTTGTTACCTTTATTTCAAATCCACTCCATCATTCAATATCAAATGATTTTTTATTACATAACAAATCTATTGGATCATTAGACTCTATATCATTGTATTGTCATACAGTTCTACCAATGAACCCATGTGTAGTTGGATCACTAGAATGATACATATCAATTTTATTGATTTGTTAGAACAAATAGTTAGATAACTTGGAATGTCAATCTCTTAGATTTCTGTCTCTTAATCACCGAATTGCTAAATAAATATATAATTGATCCATAATAACTTAATCACAAAAATTAAATCATTAAACCTCCAAATAAATAAATAAAAATAATATATATATTTTTTATTATCAATATTTTACACATTTTATATATTTAACATTCCATTGCAGCCATGGACAAAGAGTAAAGATCTCGACAATTAAATGAATATAAAGAATATTAAACTCGGGAACTCTATTTTACCAACAAAGTGTATACAAAACGGGGAATTCATTTTGAGTAATTTTTAAGCGGAGAATTCATAATATGAGTGCATAATATAATAATTAGATCGCTTTAGAAAACATCATGCAATTTGATAGGTGGAATTTTCACAATTTAAAAATCTAAAAAATTTGAAGAATTTGAATTTATATATATAATCAAAATTTAAACAACTCAAATCAAAATTTGACAACATTTTTTGCTAAATTTCTACAAAACCCATAAAAACTCCAAAATCATACTTAAAAACTACTCCATTTTAAAAAATACCACAAATAAATGGCAAGGCATATATCACTTAAATCACTTTAAAAATAATTGCATGCACACATTCTGCGGGTAAGGAAATAGAGAGATACACTCATGATTAATACAATACACTATTTTTTTTAGATACAAAGATATATTATATTATTGCATTCAATATGGATGCATTTATTTCGGTAAAGAGATGCATTTATTATTAATATAAATATATTATCAATATTTATTTAAATAATGGAACATTATCCATATAGACATATATTATATTATTTATATATTTGGTATGGATTAGATAGCGAGTTGAATAAATTTAGATCCGAATTGAACTTAGTTGCATAACAATATATTATTAATAAAAATAATAAATTATAATATAGTTGGTATATTATAAATATATCACCAAAGACTAATATTAAAGTACATTATTGATATATTTAATGTATATCAATAATATATGAGTAAAAGATATATAAATATATTATTATATAAATACATTTATTTTGATATATAAATATATTATTATATAGATAATGACATAAATATAATGTTGGTTTGAAAAGTTAAATGATAATGATGGTTTTTATTTTATTTTATTTTTATTGAACGAATTGGTCACTCCACTCGTCTATAACATTGTTGTAAATAGATTGAAAAAATGATTTAATAGCATAGATATTGTGTTTTAAATTTAAAATATTAATAATAGCGGTATATTTCTCATTAAAAAACATTTTTCCTATTATATATTTTAATATATAAACAATAACAATATTTTAAATAAATTAGAATCATATGTTTTAATATAATAGATATTAATTTTTAATATTTTAATTTTAATTTTTTTTAATTTTTAATTTCTGTTTTTTTGGAATATATTTTTTTAATTATTAAGCTCACTCAAGTTATATATGAAGATTAGTTTATAATGTAGTATATTTTATTTGTTGTAATACTTTTTTTAAAAATTTATATATATTTAAATGTTTATTATATTGAAATTTTTGTAATTTTAATATTTATATTTTTTGAAATATATTATTATTATTATTATTATATTGAGTATATAAAAAATAAGATTAAAATTAAAATTTTATCTTCAATTCATCCATACTTTTATTTAAGATGAGTTTAATCATCCAATAGTTTTAACATATTGGTGATAAGGAAACTTAGGAGAGAAAGTTTTGAAAGAAAAATGGCCATGCATTTAAAGTTGATGTTATTTGGTGCTATATATGTCATCAATTTGGTTGTAATTTAGATTAGGTTACCCTATGGTTCCATATAAGGGATAATATTATTGGTTTTTAGAAATTGGAATTTTTTTGTTGATATATATATATATATATAAGTCAAGTAGCATTTGTATTACTTAGAAATCAAAATATATACAAAGTTAGTTGTGCATACTAGTCTATCATTTAAGAAACTAGACTAGTAGCATGATAACAAATCTTCTATTAAAATAAATAGTTTAAACTTGATGAAAAAATTAGTAAGATAATAATTCTTATGTTTGTTGGACACATTAGTTGAAAACTTAGGATTAACATCATATAGGATTGCATCCCTGCTACCATAACTATATATAATAAAAAAAGAACATAAAATGCATTTATTTGGAAAGGGAATCAACCTGAACTGTATTAAAGAATTTATATTCCTCTTCGGACATGGTAAGTTCCAAGCTTATGAGCTTTTTTGCCAATATGGAGATGGTGCCAATGAGTTTTATTATTTATTTTCGCAACTCATTAATGCACAAAAGGATCTCTTATTGAGTTTCAAGAACTCAACTAAAAATTAACCCATGATAATATTTAATCACTAGTAAATGTCAACAATCTGTATAGATATAATCCGTCAGGTCCTTGTGTTACTTATGTTGTGTACCCAATCCCCAACCTCCTCCCCCAATTTAGCATATGTAATGAACCTCCTTTCTATCCTAGCTTCCCTCTCATAAACCTGTATCTATCATGGAATTTTAGGTGGAGTAGATTTCTTGTAGATAACAACTTAGCATTTTGCGAAGAATTGAGCTCAGTATCCAGAGGAAGGTTTATTGCCTCTTATTTCTTTGTGCCTCCTTAACCATGCTAGGTGCACCATATTAAAAGGGATAAATATGAAAAGAACCAAGCCTAATACCTGGTATGAGTAAGGGGTTGGGATTTCTACCAAATAACTTGAAAAGAAATGAGGAAGAGAGGATTGAGAAGCAGAGAAAAAAGAGAGGTGAAAAGTGTGTCATGACACAAAGAAAACAAAAAAAATTACTCCAACCAAGGGACATAGGCTTCCAACCAAACCCTAGTTTAAATAAGGATCCCACAAAACCAAACACAAAGGAAACAACATATGACATTTTCTGAAGAGATTCTAAAAATTAGGAGATAAGAGGAAAGGAAAATTCATAGGAAAAAGCCAAAAGAAGTGCAAACACCTCCGATAAAATAAAGATGAAATTTTTAATAGCAAGGAAAATAGGTAGTATTAAAATTAAGCCCCTCTTATTCAAGGAAATAATACTAAGAATAGAGCTAAGAGCCAAAACGTTGTTGTTGAGCTAGAGTGTCCATTGTCCCATAAAGTCTCAAAATCAATTTAATGTCATTGAGGACATTTTCTAATTCTTCTAAAAAATATGAAACCTTAGCTTATTGTCTATAAAATTAAGGCGAATACCTTAATTATTGATAAATCTAAGACCTCCCTCTAAAGGAAACAACACCTATTTGAAAACAAAAGGTCTCACTAGTAAGAGAAATCCACTAGAGCAAAAATATGAAACAAATCCAAAAAAACTAAGCAATTTCTAATTCCGAAAGGCATTCCAAAATAAATACATAGAGCTTCAATTAAATAGTGTCCATAAGGACTCCTTACCATACATTTTTAAAGAGTTCCATGTCCCCAAGTTTGCACCTCTTAATTTTCCATGAAATGTGTCTCGAAAACATACCTTCTTCACAATTATGATGCAGTGATGAGGGAGCCACCAATTTATTCCACAAAACTATGCCTAATAATTCCCTATTCCCTTCCTCGCATGCATGGGGCTCTAGTAAATGCTAATGCCAAGTAGGAGGTGACATAATATTCCACCACCCACTACCTTCCCATTGCTCAATTACTCAATTTATTTTCTTCATGATCACATGCCATGGGGAGGATGGTCCTCCATGACAATGTAGAGACATTGCAACTTGGGAGGCTCTCCAATTCTATCGTTCCATTGAGAATCAATGGGGATATTATTAATTTACTTCCCTCATTTTCCAACATGTTAGATAGCTTTCTCCCTATTTGTCTTACATGCTCCACAATAAAATCTAACACTTTCAATAGGAGTGTTATAATTTTTACTCTACCACTTTATAGTATCCAAAAAATCAAAACTTTGGCAGGGGAAGAAACATATTGCAATTTTTTGACCATGCCTATAATTATTAGTGAGTCTCCCTTTATAACGATATTGTTATAATTGTTTTTTACGACTACTTGTAATTGATAATCAAAGGAAAAGATTTATGTGGTGTTTTCTATTTTAATGCCTAAAAACCCAACATGAACCCATAGTATGGTTCCCTTGTAGTCCTTGAGGATACCACCAAAGCTATCTAGCCATTGATTTAATTTTGAGACACAATAAAAAATTAATTTGTATTAAACCTTTTGGAGTGTATTTTTATATGTCCATAATTGAGCAGTAAAATTGGCTAGGAATGTCTGACAATATTTGAAGACTAAAGGAGATACCTAGAGATTGGAGTGTATTAACCTCTCATCCATTGCATACCTAATATTATGTTGACCAGTTGTGCACTAGAATTGTCTCTTTTATTCTTTTCTATCCATTTCCATACTAATTATTCTAATATTGTTTCATATTTTAAGATTCATCTATTCATCTCTTTCCAAATATCCTAGAGGATGAATTTAATTTTTAATTTCTTGGATATATTGATGATGGGATAAGAAAAAATGATCTTATCCAATTAGATATCATTGTGTTTACATTGTTGTGGGATCTATATGATTTCCTAAATATTGTGGCTACTTTATCCTAGAGGTATTGAAGAATGTAACTAGTTTCAGTCTTCATAAATGTAATTGAGTCACTATGTAATGTACTTGTTCAAAGAATAAGGAAAATCAATTTTATTATTATTACAATGACTTATTAAAGCATGGGTTTCATGCTTGAGTCATCATGTTTTAGGTTAAAGTCCCCATTGAGGACTTCTAGGATTTATTATGAGTCAATCGAGTCATTGTACATTTAAATAGACCCTTCTTGGGCTTTTGAATTATGTACAAAAGTTTAATTTTTGAGTCAAATATGAATTATGTCACCTCCACACCAAGTCAACCTCAATAAGCTCAAGTTGACCTCAAGGAGGGAAATTCGACCTCACCTAAAGTCTATATATTGGGTAGATCAAATTCATTTGGATCAATCACTCTCTCACAAGTTCGATATCAAGAAGTAGCTGGAAAAAGTACGAAAGTGGAGAAGAAGGCTAAAATGAGTACAATGTTGGTCAAGAGGCAAGGCAAAGACAAAATAAAAGTTTTGGTGCAAATGTATTTCACTTGTGTGGGTTCTCTAGGGAGATCAATTTCTATCGAGCTATATCGAAGTTTTTGCTGCCAATTGTTGCTAGTTGCTGCAAGGACAAGTTCGTTGCTAATAGGTCAAAGTTGCTATTCTTGGTTTCTGCTACCTTAAGGAGAAGTATTGGGTCAAGATCAAAGTTTCTAGGTTGAAGAAGAGTGTTGCATCATAGTGTTGCTACTATTTTTGCTTCTAGGTTGAATATATTGTTATCTGAAAAAAGAAAAATAGGTCTGACTTGGTGCAGAAGGAGTCTATGTCAAAGTCTAGAGTCTTGGGTTATCTCAGGAAAAATATTGAAGGAAGAATTACTGACTAGGTTTTCCCCTAGAGTGGCATTTTTCTCTAGCTTCCCGCCTATATCTAGTGTCCTTGATCTGTGTGCTACTATTTTGGCAATTGATTGATGAAATAATAAAAGGATAACATAAGAAATTTAATAAGAAGAGAAAAATATCACAAGTAATTATCATATATAAAAAATATTTATGCCTTTCAATTTTCTACATGGTATCAAAGCTTTGGTGAAGAAATAAGGAAAAGGAAACTTAATGATATATTGAAAGAATCTCAAGAAGTTGACCAAGGTATCATAGAAGGATACCTTATAGAGGAAGAATCTTACTATCTTCAAGAAAAATGTCTAACACAATAAAGGGAGAGAACAAGCTTGAAGGAGCATCAAATTATAGGTCATGGAAAAAGAGAATTCATCTCATTCTTGAAAAGAACAAAGTATTGGATTTGGTTAAAGGAAAAGTAAAGAAGCCTACTAAAGAATCTAGAAACGCAGATAAGGTGAAGTTCAAAGAATCACAAATTTTGTCCATGACACTAATAGTAGAAGGCATAAAGGAAAATATTGTCCCATACATATCGAACATTTACCATGCTCAAGAAATGTATGATGCTTTGTCAAAGCTATTCGCTATCAAGAATATTGTTCAAGTATCAAATTTAAAGAATGAGCTAAGAACTACAAAAATGACTAAAGATGACACTGTGAATTCCTTCTTTGTAAGGATAGTTAGAATCAGAGATGACCTTCTATCCATAGATGAAATTATTCCAGACAAAGAGCTACTGATAACTACACTATTGGGGTTGCCACCAACTTGGAGTTATTTTCTTCAGGACTGGACAATTGGAAAGAAACTCCCACATTTCAAGAGTTATGAAATGCTCGCAACCAAGAGTAAATGAGAATCACATTGGTTTCCAACAATGAAGAAGTTTCAAATGCCTATACTTCTCAGCATAAGAAAGGAAACTCCAAAAGGTCAAAAGGACCAGGAAGGAAAGTTGACATGTCCAAAATAGAATGTTATCAATGTCATAAAATGGGTCACTATAGAAGTGATTGTCCTGACAATCCAAGGAATAGGAAAAGGGAAAGTGACCAAGCCAATGTTGTTGAATAAGGATCTCCCAAGAAAGCTAAACTTGAAGAATCAAATGTAAGGGACTTACACTACTAAGTCCTTTGCTCTAAGTATTAGTTATTTCATTTTGTATTTTTATTTTTAATATTTCTAGGTTTAACATATTTTTGGAAATACATTTTTGAATTTTGTTTATAAGCTTATAGGTACCCATAAATCTTGGAGGGAGCCCTCATCAACTTCCAAAAATATAAGTACCTTATTTCTTTTCGGTTTTGGTTTCCCTTACTTATTTAAGTTTGTTTATATTAAATACTAATCACATTTCTTCTTCTATATTCTTGGCTAGGAAAAAATTACTAAATAGTCAAGGATTACGAAAGAAGGACTCGCATGATTACAAGTTTTGTAAAGTAACAAAGGTATTCATTAAACTATAATGTTTTGATCTCTTCATAATAAATGCATATTCATTATTTTTTATATTCTACATCACTAACATTGTTGTGTCTAGCTTTCTTGAATCTTAAAGATTCTTGATTGGGTGATTCGTCATTAGATAAATATACCCTCTTCACATATTTTATTATTATTATGAAACCCTAGAAAGGTTCTCTGGAAAATCCCTAGCCTAAGGGTATGTCGATGATAATATATGAACCCTAGCCTACCTAGGGTTATTGGTGAATTTTTTTTTTCGATGTTTAAGGTTTTGATGTTTAGGGTTTTGGTATGGTTATGAAAACCCTAACCTATTAGGCTTGAATGGTGTCATCTGAAATCCTGAACCTTTTAAATTTTTTTAAATTATGGTTTTCTATATTATGTGTTGAAACCCTAGAAATTTAGGATTTGGTAGCATTTTTGATCAAGACCCTTGTTTAGATATTATCCTAGGATTGAAACCCTAGTTATATGTTTGTCCATCTAATCAAATGTTTGAATGTGTTTGTATCGTTGGGTTTGAATAACATATGTTGTTATGATATTCTTATGCATGGTGATATAATCCTAGATATATGTGTTGACCCAATTATTTTTTGTCATATGCTCTAGGGTTTGGAACTAAGCCCTAGTCAAAGTTTGATAATATAGGATGATAGTAAATTCTAGGATTTTGTAACTAAGCCTTAGTAGAAGCTAAATTCTCTAATATATAATGACAAGTTATTGAAGTATGAAATTGTGTTGTGATTGGTTTTGATTGTTAAAGATTCATGTATAAATCTAGGGTTTGAACCAAATCCTAGTGTGAAGTCTAACATATGAATTCTAAAATTTGTTAGATACATTGCACTTGTTTGAATTGTTTCTATGGACTGACATATAAAAGATATTGAAACCCTAGATATAAGTTATTGATGTGATTTAGGGTTTGTAACAAAACCTGGCAAAGAAGTTGAAATATTGAAGTAAAGTCTCTTGTTGATTATGAAGTCTAAATTCTTCCATAATTATAAGATTTTGATATGATTAAATTCATACTTCTATAGATTGTGTTGTACTTTCTATCTAAGTTGTCCAGGTACATAATATTCAAGATGATGAAGATGTTCATAAAGTATGATATATGAATAATGATAGCCAAGGATGTAAGCAAAGAAATATTCTCCAATGTCAGAGAATAAGTTTATCTCCCTAAATTAAGAGGGAGCCTGGGTAGAAGAAATCTCCCTAGTTAGGAGGGAGGGAATATTATAGTAATGAGGAATGCCTTGAAAGAAGAAATTGGAGAATTTATTTGAAGTATTTGGTTGGAGAATATGTTGCTACATGGGAATTAGAAAATAAAGTTGTATGGTTGAGGAATATTCTGTTGATATTTAGTTGAAAAGCTCTAAGTCCTATTATCAAAAGTTGAGGAGCAACATCAAGTTGTCTAAAAACCCAGAGGTTTGTATTTGCTTATGAAATTTTGAAATTTTATTAATGATTTGGGTTGTGTTTATATAGGTAAATCTCTCAAAGGTTTGATAACATGTTTTACATGATGGTTACCGATTAGTTTGATCGGGAGAGATTTTTTGTTACCGATCTATTTGATCAGGGAGGATTTTTACCGATTGAATAATCGGGAATGTTGAGGCTTTGTGAGTGAAGCATTTCCTAGGAGGACATGTGGTCGACACTATGTGTTGATGTCTAGATCCCAAAGTAGGAAAGGTGGTGTTGGTCATTGAGCTCTGACATGCACATGGATCCCTGGGTTGATGGTTGGTAAGTAAGCCTGATGGTACCTAGAGAGGCTGAAATATTTATTCCATCTTAGTCCCACCCGGATAGATTTCCCTGGTCCAGAATCTAGTCCATGGCATTGTGGTGCCTAAACCAATGAGATACCTTGGATAGTCAATAATCTATTCCATGGAATTAAGATGCCTAAATTCTTCATAGTTCATATAGTTTGAGATCTTCCTTTTACTTATTATGAATACCTCCTTAGTTAAGAGGGAGTGTTGAAAAATGTAACTAGTTTTAATATTGATAAATTCCATTGAGTCATTATGTAATGTACTTGACAAAATAATAAAGAAAAAATATTATTATTATTGCAATGACTTATTAAAGCATGGGTTTGATGTTTGGGTCATCATGTTTTAGGTTAAATTCGCCATTGAGGACTTATAGGATTTATTCTAAGTCAATAGAGTCATTGTAATTTTAAACAGAACCTTATTGGGCTATTGAATCATGTAAAAAGGTTTATTTTTTAGTCAAATATGAATTATTTCACCTCCACACCAAGTCGGCCTCAAGAAGATCAAGTATTCCTCAAGGAGGGAAATTAGACCTCACCTAAAGGTTATATATTGAGTAGATTGAATTCATTTGGAGAGATGACTCTCTCACATGTTTGATACCAAGAAGTAGCTAGAAAAAGTGCGAAATTGGAGAAGAAGGATTAAAGGAGTATGAAGTTGGTCAAGAGGAAAGGGAAAGACAAAATTCAAGTTTTGGTGCAACTATCTTTCACTTGTGTGGGTTCTCTAGGGAGATCGAAGTCTCTCAAGCTATATCAAAGTTTCTACTACCAGTTGTTGCAAGGGCAAGTTCATCGTTAATAGGTTGAAGTTGCTATTATTGGTTTTTGATACCTTAAGGAGAAGTATTGGGTCAAGATCAAATTCATTGGGTCAAGATCGAAGTTGCTAGAGCAATATTGAAGTTTCTAGGTCGAATAAGAGTGTTGCATCATAGTGTTTTTGCTACTACTGCTACCAGGTCGAAGATAGTGTTATCTGCAAAAATAAAAAGAGGTATGACTTGGTGTGGAGGGTGTTTGTGTCAAAGTCTATAGTTTTGGATTATCTCTAGAAAACTATTGAAAGAATAATTACTGACTGGGTTTTCCCCTAGAGTGGGGTTTTGCCTTGGCTATCCGCCTATATCTAGCGTCCTTGATCTGTGTGATACTATTTTGGTAATTTTTTGATGAAATAATAAAAGGAGAACATAGTAAATTTAATAAGAAGACAAGAATATCACAATTAATTATCAATTATAAGAAAATATTTATTCTTTTCATATTTTCTAACAAGAGGAAGTAGGAGAAGGAATGTGTATTTAGAAGATGTTTGAAATTTTCTAAATTCTCTCTGCATAGAGGAAAAAGACATAGTCCTTGAAATCCTTTTCATTTTAACCAATCTCATGTTAAAGTATTATCATGCACCAATAACCATATAAAAATATCTATCTTAGGCCATAGATTTAGCTTCCAAATATTTCTCCAAATATTGTTGTTCGAAATTGAGTCCCAACTGATAGTTAAAGTGTATGCTTCTTTCAAAGTGTATTTGATCATACATTTATATCCCTATTGTATCTTATTATGACCTGATTAGATTTTAATTATTCTAGTTTCTATCTCTTCTTATAAGTTCTCCATGCTTGGTTGTTCTCCTCCTGATTCCATTGCTCTTTGGTTTACCGAGTTCTCCATTTTTCCTATTATGATGGATTTTACCAGTATTGAGAAATTATGAATCACCCTTATTATTACATGATGTATTGAATACCCTAAATTTTTTCTAAGCTCTTCATCTTTGGCATATAATCTCATGAATCCTCCCAAAATAAATCTTAATTACCTTCTCTTGTTTCCTAGAAACTGTAATTCGAAATGAGAAATTTATTCTACCATGCAACATTCCAAATATGTGAGCCTTTAATGATTCCTTTAGCATGTATTAAATTTGTTTCCTCAATTTTTGGTGTGTATTTATTTCTCCATAGGTTTCTCCATGCATTTTTCTAAGAGTGAATCCAATACCACTAATTTTTGGTAGCGAAGATGCTATCTAGGGTATTAAGGTCACATATACCAAGCCCCCCTTTCATTTTTGGTCTGCACACTTTTTCATGGGCTATCAGAGAATTCATCCTTTATATCCTTGCACCTCCCCACAAAAAAATCCTTTGGAGTGATCCAAATTTCTTGATGATAACTTTTGGAGTTGTTAGGGATGAAAAAAAGTAAAGAGGTATGGCTTGCAAGATAAATTTCAGGAGGGTTAACGTGAAATTAGTAAGATAATTAAGTCTATGTTTGTTAGAAACTTTACTATAAAACTTAGGAGTAATGTCATCTAGGATTGTAGCCCTTCTAGCAGAACTATATATTATAAAAATGAATAGAAAACGCATCAATTTGGATAGAGAATCAACCTGAACAGTATTAAGGAATTTATCCTCCTCTTTGAAGGTGGTAAAATCCAAGTATTTGAAATATTTTCTAATATGGAGACCATGTTGATGATTTTTCTTGTCTATTTTCTCATCTCATTGATGCACTAAAAGGATCTCCTCATGAGTTTCAAAGCACTTGACTAAAACTTTGTCCATGATAGTCTTTAATTACTAACAAATATTAACAATTTGTGTAGATCTTGGTTTTTAGGTCCTTCTTTTTCCTATTTTAAATACCCAACCCCCAACATCATCCTCCTTGTTAGCATATATAATGAACCTCCTTTCTAGCTTGGCTTTCATCTCACCATCTTGTATCGAACTTCAAATTTCAGGTGGACTAGATTGCACATAGATATCGGTTGAACATTTTGCAAAGAATTGGGCTTAAGAGATAAAGGAATGATGATGGCCTCTTATCCCTCTCTATCCCCATAATCATGTTGTGTGAACCATATTAAAAATGATAATACCTAAAATAACCAAGCATAATACATGGGACAAACAAGGGGCTAGGATATTTGGTAGATGACTTGATAGGAAAGGAGGAAATCAAGATTAAAAAGGGGAGATAAGAGAGATGAAAAGTGCTCCAGGACAAAAAAAAAAACCAAAATTGAATGAAAAAATGGTACAAAATCTTCCAAACAAACCCAAACTGAAATAATTCTTCCACTAAACTAAGCACAAAGGAAACAACATATAACTATTTCCGAGGAGATTCTAAAAATTGGGAGATAAGAAGAAAGGGAAATATAGAGTAGGAAAAAGGCACAAAAAGTGTAGGCACCTCCCATAAAAAAAAAATTTGAAACAAAAAACAAGGAAAATAAATAGTATTAAAATTAGGTCCCTCTTGTTCAAGGAAATCATGCTAAGAATAGACCTGAGACCGAAAGCATTGTTGTTGAGATAGTGTTTCCATTATAATAGGAAGTTTCAAAAATAGCTTAATACCACTAAGGATCACTACTTATTCTTCCAAAGATTCAATAACATGACCTTCATGTCTATAGAATTGAAGTACATACCTTAATTATTGCTAGAGCCAGGACCTTCCTATAAAGGAAACGACACCTATACAAAAAATAAAGACTTCACCAGCCAAAGAAATATACCAGAGCACAAATAAGAAAAGGATGCAAAAACTAAAGAATTATTTACGCTAAAACGACTTCAAAAATAAATAAATAGAGTTCCAATTAAACAATACCCATAAGGACTCTGCATTACTAACTTCCAAAGAGTTCCATATTCCCAAGTTTTCACCCCTTCCTCTGCCATGAAAGCTTTCCAGATAAACATACCTTCTTCACAATATGATATAGTGATGAGGAATCCATTGATTTATTCCACCAAACCATGCTTGAGATTTCCCTATACCATCCCTCGCATGCATGGGTGTCTAGTAAATGTAATTCCAAGTAGGGGGTGGATCATACTTCCATGAAAAATTGTCATTCCATCACTTAACTACCTTTTTTCCTTACTTCATAATTACTCACCTTGTGGAGGATGGTCCTCCATAGAAATGTATGTACATTGAAAATTGAGAGGATATGCAATTATTTCATTCCATTGGGAATCAAGGGGGATATTATTAAATTTACTTCCCTTATTTTCGAGCTTGTTGACTAGCTTGTTCCTTATTATTTTAATGGGGAAGAGGTGAAATGGGTTAGCTTAAACATAGGCTAATGAATATTATTATTTTCATAATTATATTAGTTCTTATTTTCTTGGGTATATTACTCAACCATGATATAATTAACTATACAAACTTAAGAGTATGGAATTTCACAAAAATATAGTATTTTAATGGTCTGATAAAGCTTATTGGTAAATATTTATTCATAGATACCCACAATCCCTGTCAAATTTAAAATATGAATTGTTTTTGAGAAAATTATTATTACAAACCTATAAGTAGATTTCAAACCTTGAGGCTATTGAAATGTGATATTTCTTTCTATTTTCTCATCATGCATAATTCGTGTGGTTCTAATGACATGGTAACCATTTCATTCTTTTTGGAGCATGAAGAAAAAGAAGAATATGCTTAGGGACCAATATTAGGTGGAATTACAAGAAAAGAAACGAGGGAGGGATCTGCCATGTACTTGATAAAATAAATTCAACATCCAAGGACTTGGACACTCTATCTTTCTAGGAAAATGGTCATGAAGGACTTAAAGAAAAATGACAAGTCATAATTCAACAATGATAAAGTGGTACAACTACTTCAAAATGAATAAATTTTGGGGATGCATAGTTCGTGTGGTTCTAATGACATGGTAACCATTTCATTCTTGTTGGAGCATGAAGAAAAAGAAGAATATTCTTAAGGACCAATATTAGGTGGAATTACAAGAAAATAAATGAGGGATGGATCTACAATGTACTTGATAAAGTAAATTCAACATCCAAGGACCTGGACACTATATCTTTCTAGGAAAATGGTCATGAAGGACTTCCAGAAAAATGAGAAGTCATAAGTCAACAATGATAAAGTGGCACAACTACTTAAAAATGAATAAATTTTGGGTAGAGTGTACATATATGCACCATAAATTAATAAAGAAAAATATAATTTCCTTTGACCCTATTTTATGGTGAAAAGTGAGTGTATTCCTCATTCATATTGGTGGAAAAATGAAGAAATTAGAAAACTAGTTTATTAACGATTGAAATTTGAAGAAAAAAACCCATGGAGGAAATGAAATCATTGATGCTTTATTGTGAAGAGGTATAGAGAATATATTAAAGATATTTGGGTTGTGATTACATGTGATTTACTCAACACATGACAATGAAGGCACATCCATAGGCATTTCAATGTTTTGGACAAATTTTCCAAGTACAGACATGGGCGTCATAAAGTAAACTTCAATTTTAGGGTATAATATTGTAGAAAATCACACACACACACACATATATGCAAACTGATAGTATGTATTCTATATATCTCTCTCTATGAATAAAATGTGTAACTCTATGTAAAATCTACCACTAATAAGTTTGTGCTCAACTCAAATACCTTGCAATATTTTCTAAATTAGAAATCTTGACACTTGGACTTATGAGACTATTTGATATCTTTAGAAATTTGATTATGCATCTTGTTCTGTAATATGAGATAATGAAATTTTCCTCAAGATTTTCAATCCTTTTAGACTCCATTCCCAAAGAAGAGGACAAATTCATAATATTATATGCATATCTTTCCATGTGATTGACATATCTAAAAATCTTGGCGGTGTAACATCCATTGGAAAATTTCTATGGAAAAATGTCAAAGTACAATGCTCAAGGGATTTTCTTCCACCTACCCATATTTTACTGGAATAATAATAATTAAAAAATATTTAAATAATTTAAATATTCAATATTCCTTAGGCACAATATTTTTGAAATAAATAGACACATTGTGAGAGGAGAAGGGCCACTTTTTTAGCACCTCTTACACAAATATATAAATGTCTCATAATAGACTAGAATTTAATAAGTACTAACAATAACAAGTGATGTTGCCTATGTTGGGCCTAATATACCATTTTTCTACATGTGTCATTAATTTGGTTGTAATTTATATTGGGATAAATTATGTTTTCCATATAGGCGATAATACTATTGGTTTTTATAAACTGGATTAGTAAAAATAAGAAGTGAACCCATCATGTCCCATGGACTTACCTTTTAGCATATCCATGACAACACAATATTCTTTCATGAGCATTTTACTTTTTAGAAAGACTTTGTTTTGATCTAGCCTAATAATTGAAGGGATGTACTCATCGATTCTTCTCATTGTTGCTTGCCAATATAGTTGGGTTTCTTTGAGAAGGTTCATTAAATAATAGACCACCTGTTTTTCCATTTCGTGATGATATTCCAATTTTCCTCCTTGAATATTTTTGATACAAGAAATTTTTTTGTTTTGATGATTTTGTGTTATGTTTACCCTCCTTTCAACCACAAGGATCGAGTTTTTTTCTCAATATTTCTTCCCGATTCAAGCATTCTTCCAATTTTTATTGAGAAATGGTTTTATTTTTCCAACTCCTTGATTATGGGTTTCCTCTATATCCTTATTATTTTTTTATTTTTATTCAAGAATATTACAAAATTCTTGTATATTCCAAAGATTCATCCTACCCATCATGTAGTTTAGCTTTTTTGAAAATTATGCCCGAGGGTTCCATAAATGATGGGAACTTCCTTCCACCATTTTTCAATGTTTTTATTAAAGGAAGGATGGAGAAATTCAAAAGTCCCAGAATTTGAAAGGTGTGTTTTACAGGATACCCTTCCAAACAATTTTCAAAGCTAGTATCTAGTGATCAGATCCATAGCTTGACATGATTATGGAAAAATAACAATGTTTGTAAGCATTACTGATTATGAAATTAAAATATATCTAATATAGAAGTGATTTTAGATCATCCTCCTCTATGATTGTTCCACATGTGGATTCCATCATCTTTTTTCTAATATACTAATCTTAGATGCTCTATTATATCCATAAAATGAAATGAATCTTGATCAAGTATGTGAAGTCCCTCTTTATTTTTAGCTAGGTATTTTATTATGTTAAAATATCCACCCAGTATCCACTATGAGTCTTGAAATTTCCCATTTATGTTCAAAAAAACTTTGAATAAAATTAATTATGTCTCTTTGGGAAATGGTTCCATAATCATTGGTAATGTACCTATAATTTTTTAATCCCACCTTATGAAATTTCATTGTGAGAATGCTTTGGGTGTCCATGAAGCCTGATAATGTGATTTCCTCAGGATTCCAAAATGTCACCAAACCACCTGAAGCACCATATGCAATTATTTCCATTACTTGAATACCCTCCCATACTACATTTGAAATTATATCAATTTCAGTGTACCTCAACATTTTGTTTGTTATATCATTACTATTTTTAGATATACTTAAATGATTTTTCTCTTAAAAAGTATGTGCTTGGACTTGCTATTCACACCTCTTAGTTTCCATGAGATGATTTCCATTTGTAACATTGTGGGGTTGGTTGGAAGGAATCTATTATCAAAGTAATCTCCATAATTTACCAAAATTTATCTTTTCTCTTGAATCAACTACTTATTTCTCTTCCTCCCTCTTCTCTTTTCATCTTTGAAAAACCTCGTATTTTCATTATTATTGTTATTTTTTACTCCTGATGAAGAGGAGGATGGATTTGGCTTACTTTTGATATTTTGATGCAAATTTCTCTAATATTTGATCCATACTTTTGAGATAAGTTTCATTTCCTTATTTGGGATTGATAATGGATATTTATTTATTTAAGTTACTGTTATTGATTAGATACCAATATTTTTGAGTTCCATTTCCTTGTCCTCATATTTTTCTATTGGTTCTTCCTATTATTGGTTCATATAAACATTCTCTGAGTTTTTTTTTCTCATTTTGATGATGAAGTTTTCATCTCTTAGATGGATCCTCCTAATTCAGATCTAGTTTGTTACAGACATTTTCTTTCTCTTGCTCATTTTCTATATAATTGTTAATTGGATCTGGATTTAGGTTCAACAGGGTTGAGTATCTATTTATTTCTTTACGGTGGTCATCCCCAAAGGCTCCTTTTTTTTTTCTTTTTAATATTATTTTTTTGAGTTACTTTTTCAAATCCATCTTGATTATTCTCTACTTGAAATATTTGAATTTTTTTGAATTATATTAGGTGGTAATTTTGTTAACAAATTCCCATGCTCTTGAAATTTTGTGCATCTAAGTGGAATGTGTTCATAATATATGGGTTGGGTTCCATCTATTTTACTAATAGTTTTACCATATGTTTGAAGGAAGTGTTTGAGACACATTCATATACACACAAATTGCGCATACAATGTGTACCTCCCTTGCTTCGAGGCTTATGAGAACATGAAAATATTCCAAGAGCATTTACTATCTCTTCCAGTATTTCTTGGTCCTAAATTTCTTAAGGAAGAGAATATAATATGATCCAAATCAATGTTGCTGTGAAATCCTATTTATCAAAGTTGAATTGTTATGTCCAAAACATCATGTATAGTCCTATTGAGATGAAGAAGTATGGTTCATTCTATAAAACTCTATTTCTATCGTCTAGATTATTGAAGATTGTTGTGAAAAAATCTTTGGATCCTAGATTTAAATATATATCTCCTTAGGATACTAATTCTTCTGAATACACCATATTAGAGCTCTATGTGTTGGCCATAACCCCATAAATTTACTGATTAAGGTGTGATCTTACATATGTTGAATATTTTTTGTAAATTTTGTGGATCTTCTCTCATATTTTGGAATCTTTTCTACTTGAGGGATGCATGTTATTATTATCTTTTGAATTCCTGTGTCATGTCCTACTACTTGTTGATTCATTACCACAATAGAGGAGTCTGGAATTCCATTATATTTTGGTGGATGGCCATTCTTGTAGCCTTCACCAACGTTGGAATTTTTGGATTTGTGTGGATTGTGGCTCAAGCCTCTTTCAACCATTCCATTTCTGTAGGAAGAGATCGCCCCCCCTCCTCCATAGGGAACCATTGTGAACCCTCATTTTTGGTGGAGATGAGTTTTGAAACCCTAGCATATTTCTCATATCAAATACTCCTTAGAGCCATCCACACTTAAGTTTATATAGTTAAAACATAAATAATTTTGAAATGTAAAATTCCTTTTATTTTGTACCTATCAACTGTAGATTATATCCCTTATTACAATACATTAATAAAGTTGTCATAATTGGAATAAATTATTACATTATTAAATTATTGGTTTTGTTCAAGTTAATGTTATAGATTATAACTTCAAGTTACAATAATAGATTATCATAGTTAAAACATAAATATTTTTTAATTGAAAATTTCATTTTTGTTTTTAACCTCTCAATTATAAATTATAAGTTATAAATTTTACTTCTTCCTATACCAAAAATGTTATGGAGTGAAAAAAGTAATATTATTTACTCCTCATTCAACTATTATTATTTATAATATTAGGTAAAAAAAGAGATTTAAAAAAAAATAAATTATCATATATTTTATAAAATATATTTAAATTTTTATGGAAGTGTGAATTAGAATATTCATAATTATATTTATTATAAATATTTAAATATTATTACGAAATTTTAAATATTAATCTATATAATTATTAACATTATGTACATTCAAAAATTATTATTATGCATATTCAAATATAATTATTAGCATTATGGACATTCAAATTATTATACTAAAAAAAGAAGAAAAACTGTTCAATTATTTTTTTATACTTTTTATAAAATATTTTTACAATTTCATAGAATATAGAAATGTACATACCAAGTAGAATCTTTATTACCCTTGAAATGTTGTTGTGTTTTGTTTCATTCAATTTGATCTCTTATTAATTTGAAAATATCATGATGCATCATAATATTAAAATCTAACTTATTAACTTATACATTTGAAATAAAAATATTTTTACATTTTAATGTCCATATGTCTCTATTTCTTTCCAAACCGCCATAACTAATGAGGAAAATAAAATTTCTTTATGTTCCAACCAAGATGAATATAAGAATGTATAATGAATATTTATGGGAATCTACCGCGAATATAGGAATTAAGGATTGTCGCAAAATAAGAAATGTTGCAAGGTGTGTAAACATAAGTAAACCATAATAAACATCTTTATATCAAAATATTTTTAAGCAAACAAACTAACAAAACTCTTGAGGAAAATTACATTGTGAATTAACCATTGATTAACAAAATGATTCAACCAAATTCTACTGGAATAATTGTCACAATGTGTCACAATCTAACACGATCCTCCTCCAACATCAAAATTTGATGAACATAACCATCCACTAAAACATTCTCAATGTAATTTTACAACAATAAAAGCATAGGAGGAGAAAAATAAAATAAACATCCAGCTATTACAAAGCCTAGATCAAGTGCAGAAACAAGTAAGGAATGGTCCAGGATTAAGACATGAGGAAGAAGATAAAGCTCATGGAAGGAGAAATAACTAGAAAAAATCAAACAACTATGGGCATTGCAATCTGATGAAAAAAATATGTCATAACATGAAAAATAAAAATTAGCGTCGCAAAGTGATGACAAAGGGTCAATGTCACACTATGACTAAAAAAAATTGACATTGAAATGTGATGAAAAAAGAACGACCTTGCAATGTGATGAATAATCATCAACTTTATGATGTGACAAAAAAATCCATTGTCATATTACAACGAATGAAAATCAACATCACTATGTATCGAACACAAATTGACATCACAATGCGACAAACAAAGATCATGTTGTGATGTGACAAACAAAAAATATATGTCGTAATGTGATGAAAAAAAATTGGCATCATAATGTGATGAACAAAAATCAGTATCGCAATGTCATATCCATAACTTACCATTGTAATGTAACAAATATAAATTGGTGGTGTGATGTGATGAACATATCCCGATGTCATAATGTGACAAAAATTATCCAACATTACAATGTGACAACCATAACCTAACATCATTATGTGACAAAGAATACATGATGTCCCCATATAACAAGCATAAACTATCATCCAAATGCAATGGATATACCCTAATGTTAAAATGTGTCAAAAAAACCTAACATTGTGAAATGATGAATATATTTAGTTGTCATAATCAAACATAACTATTCACCAATGTCACATTGTGATGAAATAAAATCATAGTAAACTATAGTCAATGACGTTCACCCATGTCCAAATATATTCAACCATTTTCATCCATGGCACCCACAGTCATACATAATCAATAGCGTTCAATTGTAGTCAACCCTAGTCAATATGGTCTTCTATAGTTCACCATGGTCTTACCTAGTTAACCATACTCAATCATAGTCAACCATGGGAAAACTTAGTCAATCATGGTCACCATTGACAAATGTTGAAAACCATGGTCATCTATAGGATCACTCGGTGAATGGTAGATTCATTTAACTGCATTAATATATTCTTTGTTTTCATATTCATGTTCATATAAATAATAAATTGCATGTTTTAATTGAACAATGAATATGTAAGAATTTGTAAATTTAATTATTTTTTTCATCATTATTATTTATGATGAGTGTTTATTAAAAAAGAAAAAAAGAAAAATAAAAGGCATATTTGAGGTTAGTGTGATGAGTTTTATGTCTAGTTATATAAGGGAGTTACACCAAGTTAACCATAATTGACCATATTCAACTAAAGTTAAACCAGAGTTCCCCATAGTTAATGGTAGTCAACCATGGTCAACCAAATTCAACCATGCACATCCATTTTCAATATGGTCAACAACGTCAACATGGTCAGTTATACTCAACCATGGTGAATTATTATAAATAATGGACAAACATAGTCAACCATAAACTACTATAATAAAACATATGCATCTCTAGTCTTTCATAGTCACTAATACTCAACCATGGACAACTAAAGTCAACATAGCCAATTATATTCATCTATAGTTAAACACAAACACCATTTGTCAACCATATTTAGCCATGGTCACCTATACTCAACCACATTCTCTTTGAGCCACAGTGAAAAACCATAAACAACCATAATCAACCTTGGCCAACTAGTATAACAACAATACTAAAAGTGGTTATTATACATCTATTAGTGTTATTAATTTTTTCAAGGTGAAAATTAACATCGGTCGGTATATATGAACCACTTTTAATAATAAAGTTGTGACTATCCTTGTCTCGATTGCAAATTTTAAGAATATTTTAGAATCTAAAAAACAAGAATCAGGTCAAACAATTAACTTTGCTCATATCTCTTAGATTCTAAATATTCCTAAAATTTGCAGTCAAATTAAATTCAACTTGTAGTTATGCTAATTTATGTAATATATATATATATATATATATATATATAAAATATAATTATAATATTAAAAGTAAAATATATTAGATTTTAGAATATTTTATATTAAATACTAAACTTGTTATTTTAAAGAAAATCGTTTCTTAATTTCATTAAAAAAATTGTAAAGACAAATGAATAATTAAATGCATTTTTGCCACATTAAACCATGACATCAATATTAATTGAAAAGATAACATATTCCTTACAAATTATATTTTTACTACTAAAGAATTTTTGTAACTTCAATTTAAAAAATATATCACATTTCACTCAAAGTTACAAACAAGTAAGAATTATTCTTTATAATTGTACAAATTTATTTTCAAAAATCCATTAATTTTTTATCAACATAAATATATAATTTATAACTAAAACAATATATAATTATTAAAAACCTTTTTTTACATTTTAGGCCAAACTTTATTATTAAAATTATACATTTTATAAAAATTTAAAAAGTCCGATAAGAAAAAGTCCGCCATCTCGACTTGGTTGGTAGAGAAAAATAAGCTCAATATCCATATTTCCACAATATGGAAATATTGTGGAAAATCATTGGAACGCCCCTCGAGATGCCCTCCATGGTGGAATTCCATCTGCATTGTGTTACAAAACAAACGATTCTGGAGCGCAAGATACAATGCACCCATGAACTCCAATTCGCTCAATGTATCATGAGGGGAGCACAAGGCTCCTGCTATTTAATAAGTAATAATAAAATTTGAGTAATGTTTAAATATTATTACTTATTAAATAAAATAATTAATATAATAATTCTTATTAATTATCTCAAAATAATTAATAATATTATTTTTTTTAATTATAAATATTCCAAAATTTATAGTGTGATTTTCTGGAAGATTTATAATTAAAATGTTATGGATCACAGAAGTTTACACTCTCAATATTATTCTTAAAAACTATTTATTTAATTAAAATAAATTATTTAATTATTACTTAGAAAAAAAATTATTAAAATAAAATAAAATATTAATTATTAATTAGTTATGGTCGGTTTTTTTTCTTTTTTCTTTCTCTCTTTTCACTATTAATCCTTGACCTAAATCTTATTTTCATTCAATAACCTTTTCTGAAGATGGATCCTCGTTGAGATTCGAAATGTCGATGAATGTTCTATAACACTATGGATAATCTGAAGAGCTCTTCAATATAATTAATTTACAATTAGAAAAATTTATTCCAATCGCTGCAATATAATTTCGGTAGTGAAATTTTCACATTGAGCCCTAAACAAAGAGCCCAAAGGTCAAGTTCCATTAAATATGCATTAAACAACCACACAAATTCTTTATAAGGGATATTTCACCTCTAAATTGGTCATGGGTGTCATTAAGAGGTTGTGTGCATAATGTATAATACTTAGAGCCTTGGCCATGGTTAACGAAGGAACTTAAATTCCTTAGGCTCCATTTCAACATTTTTGAGCTCAAGCATTGTGGAGTAGTTAACAAACCACTACATAAAATCCTCTATAGTGGATCTTAGCCTCTTATTCAAAATATAAATTCAATTAATAGGTATTGTTCACTAATAATGTGTGATGGTGCCTTTACCATGGAGAAGGGAGGAGAATAAGGGCCTTAGGACCTAAACAAAGGTTCATTATCTCAACCACCATGAAAGGGGCCTTAAATAAACATGCATGCCCTTTGTATGGGATGTTTGGTTATAGGTGTACCACCATGAAAGGGGCTTTAAATCAACATGCATGCCCTTTGTATGGGATTTTTTGGCTATATGTGAGCCATGGCCACCATTAGAATAAATTGCAAATAAAAAATTCTTTCTAAGGCCTTAACTATGGTTTGGATGGGAGTGGCGAGCGATTTTAACCATAAATGAATCATACGGGGCTTAATGGTCCTAAATAATTCCTCAACCCATCCCATAAGAACATATAGAGGATATTCAGTGGGTGAATCCATAAATCTATATAGAAAATTTTGGAAAGTAAATTTGTGAAAATAGTCTACGCAAAACCTTGATGTATTGTTCACATCCTAAATAAATCACTTAAAAAAGCACTTAATAAAGTATTTTTGGGGATCCAAAAAATCCTCAAGCATTGTCCTAACAAGGGTTAGGTAAACTCTCAACTAATGTCTAAAATTTTATTAAGCATTAGGACCTTAAGTGAGATTTAACGTTTGATAAGGCCTTTTTTCTAATAAAATAAAACAAAGCAAGATGTAAGGCTTCTTTTCATTTCAATTCCAACCATGACCAATAAACCTTGATCTAGCCTTTGTTCTAACAACTCACTTCAACATCTACACTGACCACAATGGCATCTCCACCAATATGTAGGTGGTTTTATTTTGAATTTTGTAAACAAATTATGAAAATTATACAATTAAAGATTAGTTATTTTATTCAAAATTGATCAACCAACAACAATTATGTTATCAAAATTTTATTTCTTTCTTATATTTTATCAATAGGTGGCATTTATATAGCCAGTTTCATTTTGAAACCATGTAACAAGTAGAAAACGTTGAATTTTTTTTTCAATCCTCTGGTTAACACATGGAGGATTAAAAACTACCCATCTATAATTGTTGAAAATAAAACAAACAATATAAATATTACTATTTTTTTCCAATTTGTTTAATAATTCAATAGTTCCATAAATGTTGTTGGTTTTATTTCTAAGTATATATCACTAAGTAGAAATACAGTGAGAAAAACCCTAGTGTGTGTGGTTGGGTACTATAGAAAATCCACATAGATTCAATTGATAATTGTAATATGCTAAAAAATTATACTTGAATCTACTCTACCAATTGCGAAAACCAATTTAGATCTTGAAATCAAAAAACATGAAAGAGAAAGAATTTCAATCACACAACACAAATATTTATCTGGGGAAAAACTTATCTAAAAACCCTTCTATATTTATATTTCATAAGCCAAATAATATGAGAATATTACAATTCTTTTCTCCAAGATGAGAAACCTCTACACTATCTCTATCTTTTTGAATGATTCCTAGACAAGCATGGTTTAATACTTAACCAATTTTTGGCTTTCCCAAGTCCCTATTTCCTTACAAATTTTCCTTGGGTAATTAGGCCCTATTTATTAAGGAAATTCTTAACCCATACTGCACAATCCATTAGGGGCCTTCCTCTAACTGCATGCACCACCTGTAAAATTCAAATAATTATACAACAGATATTACACTGCCCTTGAACTCTAATCTCATCTAGTTCTTTCTTAGAATTGACATGCATCAATTATTTATGAGTGAATTATTATTTAACTGGTTAAACACATGAAGCGATACCCCACTATCTAACCTCCTACTAGTTCCTCCATTAGTTAGAAATAGTTTAACTGAATTTAACTCAGATAATTTGAGTTAATTAATTACAACTCAAAATAAACTCAACCAGGGCTCCTATAAAGTAGGATACACTCTACAAGCCTCTAGTTTAACCCTCAACTCGAATTAACTTAACCAACTAAGTCAACCTAACTTAGTTAACTCGTACAAGCTATCATGTGATGTGAAATTACAATTTTATTCTAATTTAATTCATGGGAAAAATAAATTAATATATTTCTTGATGCCATTTTCAAGCTTTCTTGTTTCCATTTTCGACACGTATTGTGGGTAGCTTCGTTTAGGGATGTTTTTTAGATTTCATGGGGCTCTCTACTACTCAAATAGTAAGAATCTTGGGTGTCTTTATCCCCTGCTCAAGTTCCGAAGGTGTTAAGGTATTTATTAGTTTTTCAATGCCCCTATAATTATCGGGTGCGTTGTTTCTCATGGCTGCCAAGCTTTCTTGGGGGTTGTTTATGAGGGATTTTTTACTGTGCTTGCAGTTATTTTTGGCTCTTAGGCTTGTCTCTGGTGTTTTTTGTGACATTTTCAGGGCAAGTAGGTGCCCTTATGGCTTATGTGGAGGTTTTGGATGACAATACAGTGAGCCCCTTTACAGGTTCCATTTTTGTCTTTAGTGATGTCATGGTTCCTAGTGGGGAAAACATAAAGTATTATGGGGTTGTTGTCTTGGGTTTGAACCCCATTATTAGGTTATCTTGTAACCCTAATTTCATTATTTTGAGGGCGGTCCATAATGCTACCACTTTTCCACTCTTTGTGTTGGTTTTCCTTCTGTGGTGGAGTTTCCCAATCCTACATCGATTAGTGGAATTTCACAATTATTTTCTTGTTTTTCCCATGATGGTTTCCTTCATTTATCTAGGTCAATTCTTGGGAGTTTTAATGGTGGTGGGTTCATATATCCTGGTTCGAGTGGTGGCTCTTCTATTTTTTTTATTTCCCCAGCAGGTGAAATTTTTTGGTCATGCCGAGGGTTTTGGGTCAAGGGCATCAAACATTCATGTTGACTGCTCGGCTAGGGGACTGTTCCTTAGAATTTTGTTAATCATTTTTATCTTTTTGTGGATCCACTTGCTGGTTCAAATATGGAAGCTTCTACACACAGGGTCTTGAGTGATGGGATACAAGATCATGGGGCTACGAGAAAACCTACCAATGTTAAGAAGACATTGTGGGCCATGAAAGGGGACCTGAAACCTGTTCCATATAGTATTTGTTTGGGGTATGAGGTTAAAATGGCAGATGTTGTTTTTTCGGAGGAGTTATCCCTTGTGGAATGCACTCGCGTGCATAAATATTTTCTGGGTACCATAATGGATTGGCATGACAGATGTATCTTTATTATAGTTTCTGAGGCACCTGGCATTTTCATGCTAGCTATGTGACAGATTAAATTGTCCTTTAAGTCAAAGGAGGATGTGAGTAGGGTCGTAAAGGAGGTGTGGTCCATATACTCTATGTTGGTGACCTTGAAATTTTGGACACTCCTCTTTGAAGCTCTCATGGAAATGATGGATGAGACCCGAGTATGGGTTTATTTCCCAGGTCTCACCTCAAACATGTGGAAATCTCATATTTTCACCAACTTGGGGAATTATTTGGGGAATTTTATAGATGCAAATTACTCTTTCATAACGACTCAAAACAAGTATCTTGCTCGAGTTCGAGTCTATTTGAATTTGTGGAAAGGTTACATGTGACTATGGAAATTAGTAAATGGGATCCATGTCTTCTTGACTCGAGCTATGAGAGCTTACCCTTTCAATATTGGTGGTGCCACAAGATTGGTCACCTCGTGGACTCATGGAAATTATCTTGTAGAGATTTGAAAAGTGATGGCCAATAATAATAAAAAATAGCAGACAAAGGTTGGGTTTAGAGGTTGCTTGTATTGTTCCTTCTATGGGTAGTGGTTGGGCTTAGGACTTGGTGAAAAATGTTTTTGCCATTCCTAGTTTGGTGTTGGTTACAAATTCAGAACGTGAATAAGTGGCTTCTCCAACATTGACTACATCTCGGGATGATCCTTCTCTGGTAGTCTCTTTGTATCCTTATAATTCAAATCCCCTTTAGTTATAAAATTTTCATATTATCTCTTGTCCTCATTTTTTCATGGGCTTGGTTTATGAAAAAAAAATATCTCGGCTATTTTTCCCCCATTGAAAAATGCTCCTTGTTTTATTATCTTTGGCTTTATGGGATATTCTTCCTTGTGTGCCTCCATGATTCGGGTAGTCCGAGGAGTCTAGTGAGGTTGAAATTTTGCATAACTTGTGATCAAGACTTGTGGTCTTAGGTTTTGAGGGTCCCCCTGGCGGTTTGTATATCATTCCTTTATCTTATTCCATGTATAAATGGCACTGCGAGTGTAATGAATTGTGAAAGGGATTATTTTGGCCTACACTTCTGCATCATTTTACACGCCAAGTTGAGTGTCCCAAATTAGACAATTGAATCGTTAATTTTTCTCACCACGAACCATTGGCTATGGCATGAGACCTAGTAGGTAGCCTTGATCTTGTCCACCACCTTATTCTCCTAGCCTTTCCCTTCAAAATTTTCCATGGGATCCGCACCTTGATCATGCAAGCCGGTGATCCGATGGATCAACACGACGTCAATAGGGATGCGCTCTCCCAACCACAATGACTCCTCATGGACCAGTGCGAGCAACTGTCATACAAATTTCATTCACTGGGTTGCGCCCAAAATGAGGGATCTATAATAAATTCAACAATTCATCCTTGTGAAAGCCCAATATCTAGCGCTTTGGCTCTACTCGTACAATGACCCATTCATAGGTCACTTAAAAAAATATATATCTTTGGGTCGAGCTCCAGAAATTATTGATCTCTGGGAGGTCCCAATCCTCCATCTTTAGTAGCGGTACTTTGGCAAACATGTTTCCCTCCATTGGGACATTCTCTGGGATCAAGGGCATGTTGATGTATGCCCTTACTTTGTCAAGGTCCTTCAGGACCATAACTGATTCTTTTCATGGTGTGACATAAGTCGAAAACCGCAAGATGGGGGCTACTTGTACTACACCTTTCTCCTCTAGGATTTTTTAAGGTAACTTAGATATTGGCTTCTTCTTTTACTCAGCCGAAGTGGAGCATGGCTTCAGGGTCTTTTCTCTGGGCGATTTGCGGGACTCGGAGGTCTGTCCCTTCTTGGTCTTGGCCGGCGTAGGTGTCTCAATGGCCTACGCGACGATATCTTATCCAGGGCATGTGTCTATCATACTTAGAGGGATAACCTTTCCGAGACCTTGACGGTGCAACTCCTCCTCAAACACCAGATCCAAACTAGACATAGACAACAAATTAAATTCAAGGAAACAAAGAGTTCTCAGCACAAATTTCACACAGAATTAAAAGGGAACTAATGCGACCCCTTCAGTCATATTTATAGATTGGGTTCTCCTTCAACGGTCCCTTGTGCATTAATGTGTTTCCATAAATGGAAAAAAAATCCCAAATCTGGCAAAATATCCTCATTAAATGCACCTAAATGCTCCCCTAAACAGTAATAAAACTGTCTTTCCCAGATTTACCATTCAAACAGCTATATTTTGGCACCTCTGCGACCAAGTCAACCTCCATGCATAGCTACCGTGCGCGTGTGTGTGTCGCACCTGTCTACGCATCCGCAACCCTTCTACATAGATCCAATAATTCGGCCATATAGTCATTTGGTGCGTGCAGGGAAGGGGTCATCCATATACATCTTCAATCGACTTCCATTGACATACTTAGGAAGATATTCTCCACTTAATGTAGTGTGGTGCACTGTGTTGGCTAATAAAAGGTGCCTTTTAAAACTCCTAATTATCCCACATTAATCATCAATCCAGGCAAGTCCTCTTATTTCAAGGGTGTACACAGTATGTGGCTGCTATTAATTCAGAGAGTAATGTTTCCTAAATTGTAGTATAGATCTTGACAAAATAATAAATGGAAGCATCTAATAAAATCCAACTGCAATTATTAAAGGAAATATCATAGCTCAATCCTCTAATGAAATCAAATCTTACAACAATTCAAGCAATAACATCATCAGCCGAGAGCACAGTAACAATAACTCACCTCTACTTATCTGATTCAATCTAAACTATACTAAATCTCTATGAAGAACTCAAAATAGGAATGATATCACTTCTGAGAGTCTAATAGAAATAATCAAACTCTTACAGATGATTAAATCAATACAATGCACTGTCTAGATGATTCACGCTGTAATGAACAAGACTTAAATCAAATGATAACGATGTAAATTATAACAAAAAATATATATTATCTCGATACAAAAAAGTAATGTTTGGCTAGAAAATAAACTCACGTAAACAAGAGATTATCACACAAACCAAACTCTAAAGAATCGGGAATATAACACAAGGAAGCAGTTAACTTCACTAGAGGCCGGGCCCTTAGCCTGCCAGTGAGCACTGCTAAGTTACTTCAGATAATGCGAGAGAACAAAAACTTAAATTATATATTAATCATCGAAATTAAGTAACATTATAGTATAATCACATTCTCCAACAATGTAGTCTGTAATTAAACTTACAACTTGAAAAATAACAAAGGTTCCTTTGCTTTATTCCTATAATCGCTTTCTTTTATAATTAGAAAGGGGTAAAAAGTAAATAGTAAATGCGATCCCTCAGTATCTCCTGATCTTGAGGGATTCGCAACCAATTTCTAACTTAAGACATCTTTTCTATTCCATGCTGATCCCTCTGATTTGTTCTCAGCCTTGTCCACAACCGACGTGTTCCTTCCTATGTTTTTTGGATTCGGCTGTTCCAACGTTAGGGAACATCAATCATTCTTTTTGTCACTTTCCTGCATAAAGAAATGTAAGAGTTAGTTAAATCGTAACTGAAAATAATTCCTTCATTTCTTACCATAATTCCTCAATAAATTAGTGCATTAAGATATGAAAAAGATAAGAATTAAGGAAAACGATGATGAACTTAGTAGTAAATACATACCCATTTCGTAACTTAACATACTCCCTTGCTTACCCTGTTTCATGTCCTCATGAAAAGAAATTAACTCCGATGGAGTGTAGTTAAAGAGTAGGCTAGAGAAGGGGCATCAAAAATTGGTCTGAAACCATGATGTTGAGCTAAGAGTGCAAAAGCAGACCCTTCCTTTCCTTCAGGAAATTCATAGATGGCCTTGTATCCTTCAGGAGGACACCAAATGATGAGGCTACAAAACCGACATCCTAACCAATAGGGACCTTATCTCAAAATGAGGTTGCTATATGTGACAAAACGGGCTACAGCTACTTTAAAATTTCTGTAGTTAAATGGTTCCTTGTCCTGCACACTACTAGTAGAGACCGTCCACCTAAGCTTGGATGCAGCTAGAGAGCTTTTTTGAATGGACTGAAAATATGATACTCTGTTTTGTACAATATCTTTATGAATAGGCCCTAAAATTTTAATCACCTCTTCCCTTTTCATCAGACTCTTGTGGTTGGCAAGCATTTGCAAAGGGTGCTTGGGTTTATTTCTTACCCAAATATCTAACCCATGCTCTTGTCTTTGGAAGGCGTTATGAGCTTTGAACCATTTAAGTTGATTAACTGCGAATGAGATAAAGGCCTGGAATTGAACATCTCCTACAAAAGGGTTTGGGTTCTTTTCCACCTCATCTTCTAATACAAAAATATGTAGGTAAAACTCACAAAGCAACCGTTGAACCTTTACACCATGCTGTTTGCAACAATTTATAAAATCTTCAACTATTTTTAATTCAATTGGTTTTCCAGCTCTCACGGCTTTAATTTCTAACAAGCAGTATCACTCTTACAAAAACAAGGCGTAGTTAGTGGCAGAAGCCCTGTATGCCAAGATGTCTGTATATAATGAGCATATGGTGTCTGTCCGAGCTATGAACCTATCTAATCTGAGCTTGATTCTCTCTATTTTCTGCTCTTCTTTTCTGTATCTATCGAAGGTCTTGCTCTCTGTCACATTCATTTCCCGAAGTTGCTTCTGCAATGATTGATATCTTTGCTAGGGAACAATTTCTTGTTCAAGCCGTTCTAACACAAGCTAAGCTCATACTAATTCTTTCTAAAGATTTAGAATAATGGGGTCATCATGTGTCATGATGTCTTTAGCTTTTATGCTTGTCTGAGTCTCTTTATCATGGGAGGTCCAAGCCTTTGTCTGAGTAGCCATGCTGTGAGAGGGTACATCCTTTGTCTGTGTAGCTATATCTATGATAATTGCATGTTGTTCTTCTTTAATGATGACTGGTTGAGTGGGTATGGGCTCGGTTTGAGTCCATGTAGCCCTCCCTTCATGTGATTCTATTTTTACAACTGCATTTGCTGTCTCTAGGGTTTTGTCTGGGACCTTTCCCGCTATGATTTCCTTTATTTTTCTTCTGAGCCTTTTTAATATTTTGCATAGCTTCTGTTGTTATTTCCTAAGCTTTTTAAATTTGGTTCTATACTTTTTCGGAGGAGCAACTATTCTGCTGACAGTCTCATTAATAGTTTCTGCTCCTAAAGAGCCTGGTTGCTCATCTTGGCTATGTTCTAAGAGGACTGTGTCTCCTAATTGAATATCGACTTCCCGAAGCATCTATGTCTCTACTTCTTCTCCTTGGCCTATGTTTTCTGCACTTAGGCCTACCTGGCTATTTTTTACTGGAAGCGTGTCATCGGATTGGTGCACTGCTTCTCGAATGGCCTCTACATCAGTTTCTGCTTCATGGCTTGCATCTTTTAAGGGAGATGGAATCTTGGCATTGCCAGCATTTTCAAGAGATTGGGTTTCTCCTAAGTTAATATTGAGCGGGCTTTCAGGCTGCATGCAATCGTTCATGTTAGCTAGGACCTGGGCCAATTCGAAATCACACAACAAATCACCTTAGGGACTCATGCTCAGTGTTGAGGGAAGTCCTGATTCATTTCTTTGTTCATCTCCAGAATGCCTTGTTTCTTCCTCATGGCATGATTCATGGTTATCCTGGCCTTCTAACTCCAGCTGCAAGTTTTGTTCGCTTACTGGGCTAGATAATTCTAGAGGTTGACTGGTACTGCCTTGAGGATTTTTGGCCACTCCTAATCTTGACCTCAACCTTATGGATCATCTATGCTTTTTAGGTATGTTTCTTGAAAGGGTAGTCCTCTTCCTTTTCTAAACTGAGTTAGGTGTAGGCAGGTCTGAACAACCCTCGAGAGTTAAGATTAGGTCATCCCAGCTTGATTGCTGCTGGGCAAGGTTATAGCTGACTATTAGCCAGATCAGACAGTGGTGTCTTACTACGGCTTCTATGTGCTGGGACCATCTTAGCCTCTCGGTGGTGTCATGCAGTAAAGAGTTCAATAATGCAGGTAAATTAACAAAGCATTTTCGTTTTAGAACTTCTAAGAGTTTAAGTTGACACTGCCTTACCACATATTTTTTCTCGTCGCATGTAATGTAGTTCTAGACAATTCTTGCTAGTTCTCCCCATGGCTCTCCAAGAGAAGATGGTCGAACACCTTTGCCCTTTTTTACCAGCTCCTGTCCTTTGTCTCTAAAAGCATCGATAGTGTCCTGCAGCTTCAACCACTTATCAGCCCACACAGGTCCTTCTGCCGGTAACCCGAATACTTCCACTATCACTGTGTCTGATACAATGATTTTCCTGCCCCTTACCATAGATTTTCCATTCTCTAGATTTCGTATGAACTTGATGGAAATTTCCTCGTTGGGTGGTTGAAATCTCGTAAAGTATGTTATCCATCGAGCTTGAGCTAAAATTTCCCTAGCTGCATCATTAAAAGATATTATTAGTGGTTCTCTGCGTATTTCTCTTCCTCCCATCGTGCTGGAATTCTGCAAATGATAAGTGTAGCAGGAAAAACACAGCAACGAACAGGGCTGAGTGATGGAACAACAAATAAATATAAATACCGTTATTGAGGGCTGTTATCATACCACATGCTCTGCAATCATGGAATGTCGTATCATTCTGCAAAGTCTAATGAAAAAATGACAGCGCATTCAAAAGGACATTGGAGATCCCCACCCCCCTTCGAATTGATAGGTCGCCTACGATCGAATAAATAAAAGGGTAAGGCATTGGCGGCGAAGTATAGGGGTAATGGATTGGCAAGGTATGCTTATTAATGATAGGATCATAAAGGATATGGGAGTGGTGAAATCAAGGCTTGTACTGAGAGTTATGAATAAATTATAGGTTTCCATGATGTGATATGATAAAGAAAAAGGGACATCATGCGCAATAATACTTTAGTGCCATTATTCCACTTAAACTGTTGTGATTGATTAAAAAAAATATTCATGCATAAAGGTTCAAGGTATGTTAGGACCATAATCTCTTCGTAGAAAATTTTATAAGAAGAGGGTATTATAATAGTTATTGATGTAAAATAAAGCTTCAATACCATCAACAGAGCGTCTATTGCCCACAAACATCCATAGCCTCGACATATTTTCTTTTTAACCCTTGGGAACCATGGTCCTCTATGTATAATTGGGGAAGTGTCTTATGATTTCCATAGTAGAGACCAATGTGTTGGCTTGGTGACCAGGTGAACACATTGTCATTCATCAGGAAGTAGCGAAAGTGGTCAGGCCAGCTCATGATGAGACCTCCTATTTCCAAGGATTTTTATTGCATCCATTGGATCATATCCCTGGTGTGGTGGCCATAGTGGGAATGCCACTTCACTGCTTCCTTATGATCATGGTAGGTTGGCTCGTGATGAGACCCCCTATCCTCCATATAAAATTGTTAGTGAATATATATATATATATATTTTTCTTTTTAGTCCCTATTTTATACATAGAGGGTGGCTTATCACTGCTTAAGATTAGGGATGGCGGAATAAGTTTGACATATCAATAAAAAAAAATATACCCATAATATTATTGATAATATATAGAGAGATTTATATAGGCAAGGGGAACCAGCATGGTATAGACAATCAATTAGTTTGATTTATAGTGGAAATAAGGATAGTAAAGTGAGATAGATAATTGCGTCCTTTTCTGTTTTTGGATCATCACAAAGAAATCTTGTTAAAGATGATAATATTCACGATATTTGCCTATTCCACTAGACCTTCCTATTTGTTGTCTTTAAATATATATTGTACCTTCCATGCCATTAAGAAAATTATAGAGTGAAACTGGGGTGCTCTAGGGATGATTATGCAAGGAAGAGAAAGAGGATGTTCTAAAAAATATTCACAAGGTGATTTTCTTTGAAAGAAATAGCAAAAGAAAAACCCACACAAAAAGTGATGTTCCTTAAAGGAACAAAAAAAGAAAATACGCAAAGAAATGTGTTATTCCTTAGAGGGAACAGCAAGAAAAAAACACACAAAAATTATTGTTCCTTATAGGGAACAACATCTATTCCCTGTAAGGAACAGCAAAGCAAGCTGCACACATAAATTTTTGTTCCCTGTAGGGGACAACAAGAAAAAAATACACGCCAAAATTGTTGTTCCATAGAGGGAACAACAGTTGTTCCTTGTAGGGAACAACAAAACAAAATTCACACGAAAATTGTTGTTCCCTGTAGGGAACAACAACTGTTCCCTATAGGGAACAAAAAAGCGAAATACACACAAAAATTGTTGTTCCCTGTAAGGAATAGTAGCTGTTCCCTATAGGGAACAACAAAGAAAAATACACGCATAAATTGTTTTTCCCTGTAGGGAACAACAACTATTCCCTATAAGGAACAGCAAGAGAGAATACACATGATCATTGTTGTTCCTTAGAGGGAACATCAGCTGTTCCCTATAGGGAACGACAAAGGAAAAATAGAGGAAAGAAAAAAACTAATGTACAATCTATTATCAAGTAAATCCAATCAAACAGAAAGGCAAATTTATGTATAGGTTTCAAGAAAAAGTACATTTCTTCACTGGACTAGCACTGTGGAAGGGTTTCCCTCCTCAGCAAGAATTTGTATTGTGGAATCTTCCCGTAGCTTTTGGTAAAAGGATTCCCTTGTAAGTAGTTTGTGATAGAGGCGTACTCGATGTCCGTTTGTTTTAAAAGAGTAACAAGACTAATCAATGGTGGCTAATGTAAGGGTGCCATTATCATGCACCTCTTGTATCTCATAGGGGCCTAACCATCTGGTCTGGAGTTTGTCTGGGAAATCTTGGAACCTAGAATCATACAAAAGTGCCCAATCACCTTCATGGAAGATCTTCTTCTTGATGAGGGCATCATGCCATTTCACTCTTTGTTGTTGAATTAGTGCAGTATGTTAAAGATCTAATAGCTAGATTTCATCCAATTCATTGATTTGACATAACCTATTGATCTGTGCTTCATTCAAGTCTAAGCCTACTTCTTGAGCTATCCTCAATGTTTGAATTTCAAATTCTATTGGGAAGATAGGTTCTTTTCCAAACACTAGCTGAAATGGGGAGTATCCTGTGGTATTTATCCATGTTGTGCGGTATGTCCACAGGGCTTCTGGCAATCATGTAGCCCAGTCACGTTCATGAGATGCAACTGTCTTTGTTAGTATTGCCTCGATTACTTTATTGGTACTTTCTACCTGGCAGTTTTCCTACGGGTGGTATGGAGATGTGATTCTGTGCATGATATGAGGATTTTTTAATGTTGCAGCAATCTTATGGCCTACAAATTGTGGCCCTCCATCCATGATTACTTCTCTAGGCAAGCCATACCGCAAAATTTTTTGGAAAAGAAAGTGGATTACTGAGTCTTCAGTTACCCTTGGTAATGCTTCTGCCTCCACCCATTTAGTCACATATTCTGTTGCAACCAGTATATATGTCTTTTGATTAGATGATGGGTTTATTGGAGCCAGTAAGTGCATCCCATCATTCAAAGGGTTCAATGACTAATTGTGGATGCAAGGGCATCTTGTCATACTATCCAGGGTGGCCCATTCTTTGGCAGCTATCGCATGCCTGGACAAACTTCTTGGCATCCTTAAAAATGGTGGGCAAATAATAGCCTATCTGTAAGACTTTATGTCTAGTCCTGCGGTTTGCAAAATGTCCACCGCAAGGCCCATTGTGGCAAGCTTTTAAGATGTCGAAGATTTCATCTTCCTTGACACACCTTCGAATATGCATATCGGTTCCTGTATGAAAGAGATATCCTTCAATCCAGGAGAACTGAGTGCTACGTTTTACTATTAGTTTTCTTTCACTGGGCGTTAGGTGCTTGGGTAATTTTCCCACTGCTAGGTAGTTCGTGACATCCGCGTACCACGGTGTTTTTATGGTTACAGAAAATAAGTGCTCATCAGGGAACTGGTCTTCTATTGCTGCTGAGTCATCTGTCTTTGGCACACGTGAGAGGAATTATGCTACCAAACTGTCCTTTCCTGGTCAATCTTTGATTGTTATGTCGAATTCCTGCAAAAGGATCAACCATCGTGTCACTCTTACATTTGTAACAGGTTTATTAGCTAAATATTTCATAGCAGAGTGATCAGTGTACAAAACCACAGGGTATCCTGTTATAGAATGTCTGAATTTGTTAATAGCATAAATAATAGCTAAAAACTCCTTCTCTGTTACTGTGTAATTCAATTCAGTAGGAGATAAGTTTTTGCTAATGTAATATATAGTGTAGGGTTTCTTTTCTTCTTCTTGGCGAGGAAATACTCCAATGGTTGTGTCTGATGCATCTGATGAAATCTGGAATGGTATATCCCAGTTTGGTCCTCATAGAAGTGGTGTTGTTGATACTAGATGTTTTAGATCTGTAAAGGTAGTGTCACATTTATCAGTCCATATGAAATCAATGTTTCCTGTTAAGGCATATAATGGTGCAGCAATTTGTGAAAAACTCTTGATAAATCTATGATAATATCCAGCAAATCCCAAAAAACTGCATACCTCTGTTTGAGTGCAGGGAGTAGCTAATAAGAGAATTACCTATACTTTCACCGGATCTACCTGAATTCCAGCTGTTGAAATGTAATGACCCAAGATCAGGCCTTCTGTCATCATCATATGGCACTTTTTGTGACTTAAACATAGGCTGGTAGCAATACACCGTTCCAGAACTTTTTCCAATGTCTGCAATGCTTGCTCAAAGTCATCTCCATAGGGTGTGAAATCATCCATGTATACTTCTAATCCTTCATTTATCAAGTTTGTGAAAATACTGAGTATGGCTCGTTGGAATGTGGCAGGTGCGTTACACAATCCAAAAGGTAATACCCTGTAGGCAAATGTTCCCCATGGACAGGTAAAGGTAGTCTTATCTTGGTCTTCTGGGGATTTTTGGATTTGGTTATAGCCACTGAAGCCATCCATGAAAGAGAAAATTTTCTTCCCTGCTAGTGTATCTAAGACTTGATCAATAAATAGAAGGGGAAAGTGGTATTTTTGCATTGGCTTATTGAGTTCTCTATAGTCAACGCATATTCGCCATTTCCCATTCTTTTTGGGAACCATGACTAATGGAGAAACCCATTTATTGTCAAATATAGGATAGATAAAATTGACATCTAATATTTTTTGAAGTTCTTCTTTAACAATGTCTTTTAGGTGCTAAGTTTGTCAAATGGTTTTTTCCTCTTTTTCAGTGTAGATGTGATGCAGGCATAGCTGAGGGTCGATCCCTTTCATATCTAAGTAGTCCCAAGAAAAAGCCTCTTTATTTTTCCTAAGAACTTGAGTAATTTTTTGTTGTTGGTCATCACTCAGATTACTATTAATGTTCAAGATTTTCCCTGGCTTGATTTCGATAGGTTTGCTATTATAAACAATGGTTGTAGGGATTGTTTGGTAATTGATTTCTCTCAGGGGATCTTCTTTGATTTCATTGTCAAGGACTACTTTGATCATATGGAATTTCAAACTAGATACTGTGGCAGGATGATTGATAAAAGTATTGATAATATTGTCTTCAATTTGGTTTTTGAATTCAAGGGCATCTCCCACAGTTAATGGTGACCAAATATTTTCCATGAATTATGTTGCAGGTTATTTCCTGGTTTTTATAATAGTCAAGCTTGGTTGAGCAGGGGGGTATAGAGCTAAATTTTTCACATCATTTCCCCTAGTTATAGTCATACTGCCTGTCCGACAGCTGATATAAGCATCAGAAATTGCTATCCAAGGCCTTCCTAATATTAAAGGATGTCAATCTAGCCAGTTTCTAGGATTGATGATCAAGAAACCTGCTGGGTATTCCCAAGAATCTACAGACACCATTACATCCTGTAATGTCCCTTTTGGTTTGACAACCGATCGGTCGGCCAAATTCAACAAGGTCGTAGTTGGATCCAAGGCTGTAATGCCAAGTTTTTGACAGGTTGTTGTTGTGAGAATATTAATGGCTGCTCCTAAATCAACTAATGCATTGGGGAAGGAACATCCATTTATTTGTATCATGACTATATGGTTTCCTGGGTCCTCATATTTCACCGGTGTTTCTCTGCCTGATAATAAATCAGACAAAGTTCTGACTATGTGGACAGTTGGGGCTGTTTTTATTTTCCTCTTTGTCTTTTTCATACACAATTCCTTAATAGTTTTTGCATAAATTGTAATGTCCTGAATAGCCTGGAGGAGAGGTATTTTCATGCACATATTTTTTAATTCTCCCAGAAGATCAAAATCGGGATATTCTATTGAGCGGGGTATAATCAATCTCTCTGGGAATGGTGGAGAAGAGGTAACAGTTTGATCGTGGCTTTTTTGTTTAACCATATTCTCCACTTGAGGTGTTTGTTCTACAGGTAACAGATCTTCTAATTGTATATTTTTATCCTTCTTTGATTCAATTATCCGTTCAGATCTTAATTTGAGTTCATTACACTCCCTCAACTCAGTTTCTGGCTCCAGTCCTTCCATAATTTGTATGGATTGGATTGGTCTATTGTTGGGATTCAGGTTGGGTTGGGTTGGGAGTTGTGGTCGTAGATTGGATTGCGGGTTCTGCTGCAATGTGTAAGGTGTTGGTAAAGTTGGTTGAGGTAGAGAGACTATTCCCATAGGCCGGTTTGTAGCTATTTTCCAATTTGATTTCCAGTTCTAATTTTTTGAAGTGGAAGGGGACCATTGGGAAGAATAAGGGTTTTTTTTCCATAATGGTGGTGGGTAAGGGAAATTTGGCCAACTATTTTTATTTGGATTTGACTGATTAGGCCATGGTGGCATAAAGAATGCTTGAGGTGGAAAAAAAGATGGCTGATTCTGCTATGATGCCCCTGAATATTGTTGAGAATTATATTGCGAGGAAGGAAAAAATGAAGATGGATCGGTAGGCATACCTGTCTGACGTGCTTGCCATTGGCGACATTGGTTCAATAGATACGCTGGTTCTACTTCTTCTTCTGCTTCCTTGAAGATTGCTTTTAATCCTGGGAGTGATGGGCAGCTTTTTGTGGCATGCTCTTTAGTGCATATGGCGCATGTTCGTATTTCATCTAGAGGGCATTATTTATGACTGTGATTTTGTCTACAACGGGGGAAAAAAATAGCCAAATCTATTCTGCTATAGCCTGCTTTTTCTTAGCCTGCATGACATCCAGTTGTGTTGTCATGGTCCGCAAGATATCAGTCTTGAAATCCTCTAACAGATTTCGATTTCACTTCGTGTAACTCTTTTTCCTGAAGCTTTGCTATCTTTGAGGTTTGCATCACGTTCGACTGGTTTCAGCCTTGAACTACCCCTGGAACACTTGATGCAAAAATTTACAATATCGTTATAATTTTCTTGATAAATATCACCTTTACCCATTATATTTAGTGTCTCTACCCATTGGTCTTTCATAAATCTAGTAAGCGTGGTTTTTAGAACATTATCAGGTAGATTTATATAAGGAGATATTTGTAGATTATATTGAAAACGTTCTACATATTCTTCCAAAGTCTCACTAGGCTTGGCTACCATTTGAAAGATTTCATCTTTTAGTTCTCTGGTTCGGCAATAATCTTGGTATTTTTTAGGAAAGATGTTTTCATTTGGTCCTAATCATTGATGGTGCCTCCACCAAGTTCCATGACCCAACGTAGAGCTGCTACCTTCAAAGTAGAATGGAATAGCTTTATTTTTTGGGGGTCGGTAGTGTAATCATAACCCCTACATAAGACATCAAATTCAAAAAGAAATGCATTGGGATCTTCTGAAGTTAGCCCATGAAAGGTAGGAATGTTCTGTAATGGGATAGCCTTCATGGGAGCATTGAAAGTTGTGTCAATGATAGGTTATTGCAATGTAGAAGTTTGAGTTTGTTGGTTATGAGCCATTTGGTCAAAAATATGCCAATATCCTTCGGGGATATCTGGAGCTGGAGAGTTTTTCCTAGGATGCCTACTGGAGGCCGGAAAATTTTTAACAACACTACCTTGATCTGGAAGACTGGGTATCCTTGGCTCAGTCACTATTTTAGGAAATCTAGGTTCTAGTAATTCGATTTCAAGCTTACTTGTTTCTCCTTCTCCTTCACGGAGGTTGCAAGAATTTTATTCTTGTGGAGGGTAGGCTTGTATGCTCTCAGTATCTTGAAAACTCTGCTCATCCCTTTCGGTTTGACTATGAGTCTTAGCGTTAGCTACATATGGTGATTCTATAGTTTGAAGGAAGTCAATAGAACATTGGCAGCAATAATTTGGGGTCCTACTGATGACTAAGACTCAGCTTTTCTTAAGATTTCGTCAATAAAAGTTGATCATCCAAGGGTCACCGGTCCCTTAGATTTTTCAGGTTTAGGAGGAGAAATTTTTCCCTTGTCAGGTTTCTTAGTCATTCATGCAAAAAAATTCAAATGTGTATTTCTACCTTAAGTTCCTAACAATTCTGCTGGAAAGCGAGTGGGGGAGTAGTCATTTTACTTGCTCTGTACGCAGGTTCTTACCTTTCATTTTCAATACCCAGTTCTTCCTCAACAACAATTATCAGGTATACATCACTCTTTGTAAATGGCTACACTCTCCCCGGAAACAGTGCCAAAATGTTGGCTGATAAAAGGTGCCTTTTAAAACTCCTAATTATCCCACATTAATCATCAATCCGGGAAAGTCCTCTTATTTCAAGAGTGTACACAGTATGTTGCTGCTATTAATTTAGAGAGTAATGTTTCCTAAATTGTAGTATATATCTTGACACAATAATAAATGGAAGCATCTAATAAACTCCAAATGAAATTATTAAAGGAAATATCACAGCTCAATACTCTACTAAAATCAAACCTTACAGCAATTCAAGCAGTAACATCATCAGCCGAGAGCACAGTAACAATAACTCACCTCTACTTAGTTGATTCAATCTAAACTATACTAAATCTCTATAAAGCACTCAAGATAGGAATGATATCACTTCTGAGAGTCTAATAGCAATAATCAAACTCTTACAGATGATTAAATCAATACAATGCATTGTCTAGATGATTCACGTTGTAATAAATAAGAATTAAATCAAATGATAACGATGTAAATTATAACAGAACATATATTATCTCGATAAAAAAAAGTAATGAACAACTAATGAAATAAACTCACAGAAACAAAGAATTATCAACCAAACCAAACTCTAACAGAATCAGAAATATAACACAAGGAAGAAGTTAGCTTCACCAAAGGCCGGGCTCTTAGCCACCAGTGAGCACTACTAAATTACTTCAGATAATGTCAGAGAACAGAAATTTCAATTATATATTAATCATCGAACATGAGTAGCATTATAATGTAATCGCGTTCTTCAACAACACAGGTCTGTAATTAAACTTACAACTTGAAAAATAACAGAGATTCCTCCCCTTTCTTCCTACAATCACCTTATTTTATAATCAAAAGGGTAAAGAGTAAATAGTAAATGCGATCCTTCAGGATCTCCCGATCCTGAGGGATTCGCAACCGATTTCTAAATTAAGACATCTTTTTCTATTCTGCGTTGATCTCTCTGATTTGTTCTCAGCCTTGTTCGCAACCGACGTGTTCCTTCCTTTGCTTGTCAGATTCTGTTATCCCAACGTCAGGGAAAAACAATCGTTTCTTTTGTCGCTTTCCTGCATAAAGGAGGGTAAAAGTTAGTTGAATTGTAACTGCAAATAATTCCTTCATTTATTACCATAATTACTCAATATATTAACACATTAAGATATAACAAAGATAAGAATTAAGGAAAACGATGATGAACTTAATAGTAAATACATACCCATTTCGTAAATTAACACACTACACCTCTGTTAGTGATATCCTTAACAATATATGGTCTTAGCCAATGCATCTTTAACTTCCCTAGGTGGTGCAAAAACTTGTTGTCATTCAAAAATACCAAATCATCTTCCTGAAAGACCTTTTGCCTAATATGCCTATCATGCCATGCCTTTTTGCATGCCTTCGGTACTTGCTGATGGAAACTTCCAATAAAGAAATCTTCTTCAAGTGCGACCAAATGCAAGAACCGTTCCACCATAATATCATCTTTTTCCATGTTTTTGAATGTTGCAATGCACATACTGGGAGCAATGTACTCCATAGGCATCACAACTTCCTGCCCATATACCATCTTGAACAGTGTCTTGCATGTCAGCTTCTTGCATGTAGTGCGATATGCCTAAAGAAATAATGGTACACACACATCCCAATCATTCTGGTTAAAATTTCAAACCTTGGTGAGCATATTCTCCAATATCTTATTGAAAGCCTCTACCTCTCCATTCACTTGTGGGTGATATGGGGTGCTCTACTGATGGTGAATCTAGAACTCTTATGGCAGTGCTTCAATGGTTTCATTCACAAAGTGCTTACCACAATCACTCATCAAGATCTTAGGCATCCAAACAGAGTCAATATGTTTTCAAAAATGAACTGCACAGTTGTGTCTACACTACAATCCTTCACTGGCTTAGCTTCAACCCACTAGGTTACATAATCTATCGCAGTGATGATGTACCACGCACCTATTTTCTTCCCTAGAGGTTCAATAGGTCCAAAAAAAATCTATGGGCCATTTATCAAATTCTTTCAACTCCATCATCGGATGCAACGGCATCTCATCGTTGCATGATGGTTTACCTATTCTCTGGCATACATCACATGTGTGACAGTGCACATAAGCATCACTGTATAACGTGGGCCACCATAATCCTACTCGCAAAATATTCTTCTGCGCGGTTCCCTTTCCTACATAGTGACCTCTGACAACCCCTCCATTAGCTTTAGCTAAGATGTCTCCTCTCTCAAACTCCAAGACATATCTTCACAAGACTTCGTCTGCACTCATACTATACAAATGACCAACGATGTTAGTAAAGTCAGGTGCGCGCGACACTAGTTCTTTCTTCTATTGCAAAGTGTACTATTCGGGCGCACTTCTAGTCGTCAAAAAGTGAATGATATCATGGAAATGATAATCAACTATATTTATCATAAATAACTGCGTGTCGGGTAACCCATCCTCCAAACTGGTTGATTCTTCTCCATTCTCGATGAGGGAAAAATGGTCTGGCCCAACATTCAGTCTTCCAGGCTTCACAATAATTTCAAAATCATATTCTTGAAACAACAAAAACCACCTACAGATCTTCCTACCCAACACAGGATTATTGACCAGGTATTTTAGAGCAGAGTGGCCGGTAAACATCTTGAAATGTCCTCCATACTAGCAGTGGAAAATTTTTTGCAGTGCATACACCATCTCCAATCCTTCTCTTTTTGTGTTTGAGTAATTCCTTTCTGCGCTTTGTAGGTTTTGACTTTCATAAGAAATAGGATATTTGATTTCTATGGCTCCTAGCTGCGCTAAGATAGCTTTGAGCGCAATGCAGGAGGCATCTGCATGTACATGAAACAATTTTTACCAATCTAGGAAAATCAATGTGGGTGTAGTTACCATCTTCTCTTTCAACAATTCAAATATCTTCTGACATTCCTCATCCCAAAAGAATGTCACATACTTTTTGAGTAATTTCTCCATGGGCGCATTTATCAGTGCATAAAATTGAATGAACTTCCGATAATATCTAGTAATCCCCAATATTAAGCACAATTGTTTGAAATTCATAGGCACTTTCGGGTTAACTATTACTGCGATCTTTGCGGGATCTACCATCAACCCTTGCTGGCAAACAATGTGACCCAACAATTTATCGAATGGCACACATAATATGCATTTCTTCAAGTTCAGTGAGATATAATACTTTCTATAGGTATACAAAATTAAGCACAGACTTGAGACATTCTTTTTCAACAACCCAAAAACAATCCAATCATCAAAGTATACTTTGAGGAACTTGTGGATACACTCCTTGAACACAACTACTACCAAGCGTGAGAAGATAGCAGGCACATTCTTCAATCCAAATGGCGTGACTGTATATTGGAAATATCCCCACTCCGTTGCAAAGGTGGTCTTAATTATTTCCTCTGACAAGATCCTAATATGATAATAACCTGAGAAACCATCTGTGAATGAATAAGCTTCTTGTCCCCCTACATTGTCAAGGATCTCATCAGAAAACGGAGTTGGGAATGGATCATGTGCACATGCATCATTAAATTTTCACATTTCCACAAAAATACATATCTCTCATTTTGTCTTATTATCTTTCATTACCATAGGACTCACCTAATCCGACTCTTCCACTCATTCTATAATACCTGCAGCAACCATTTTATCCAACTCTTCCTTCACTTTATGATTATAATTTGGATTCAATATGTATGGGCGTTGTTTCAAAGGTCATGCATTAGGTTTCAAAGTGATATCCATAACTCCAAGCTCTCCAATTATCCTTTTCAACTTAGAGAACTTTGCAGGAAATAGGTCCTAATATTTTTTCAACAACCCAACAACCTTTCCCATTGTGTCATCATCCCAATAATCTCCAATATTTTCCAACTTCAGTTGTTCTTCAGATCCAATTTTTACTTGTAGAATATTCAAAGCTTCGTAACATCTAGTGAAGTAATTGAAGGCCCAACAATTGCACACTGTCCCTCAGATTTAGCAATCTTGATATTCCTTGGATCTTCTTATGTTTCTTCTATTGTCAAATTTCTGCAATTGAAAATATCTCTCGTCTGCGCATCCCATGCTGGAAAAGAACACTCTATTGTTGGCTTTGAAGTATCAAATATGAATTCCTAGATCCATTGCAACACTTTTCCCAAAAAATCAAATCCACTTTCAAAGCTAAATGTCAAAATGAAACTTTCATTCAATGCAAACCATTCACTGGTTCCTCGGTGCACCTTCGTCTCCAGGTACCAATCAGTAGGCACCTTTCCCAATGTGTGAATGAACATGTGCACCCATTTCAATCATGGTTGCGCCCCATACTTCAGTCCATTTCTCCAGATGTCAGTGCGGGTCACTCTTTTCGGAATGCACTTCTTCTAGTCTGGTAGTTGGACATTCAAAGCACAATCTCATCATTCGAGCACATTCTTCCCAATTTCCCATGTTTCCTTTGTGATTCTCCCACCATCGTGTTGGAGCAGCACGCAATGCTATATCCAATGCATGGAATCATTTTCCTTCTGGAACAATTCTTTCAAGTTCTCCTAAAAACATGTTCACATTAGTTAAAACATCATAATATGGAAATTCCTGTACCTCTGATGATATGCATCGAAGAGATATGGTTATTCGATTTCAACGCAACAGAGATACTTCATGTAACCGGTTATGCCAGTTTTCCAACTCTTCGTCTAAATATTAGAGGCAAGATTTATCTTTTTCCCAATTAAGCCTTCCATCAGCTGTGGGATTGATCCAATCATCATATCACATAGTTAGCTTGTAGATATGGTCAATTTCATCATCAACATGGGATCTATGTATCTTACACCTTTTGTAGGATCTAAGGGAGCTATGACTCTGGTTTCATTATTTTCAAATTCCGTTCATATTCTCTTCATATTTATGGTACCATCCATATCAATAGCCCAATCCAATCCCAACAACGTAGGATAAGGACCAGTGTCATCCACGATTTGTATGACTTCAAAATCTGCCAACACCTTAACTCCTTCAATATTTACTACTACTTGTGACAATATTCCTAATGGAATGATTTTCTGTTGGCTTTCCATGCGCAGTTGAATAGTAGACCACTCCAACTTAGGATCTCCCATGCGCTGCCAAGTTTGTTTAGGTAAGACATTTGAATAAGACCCTAGATGTTGAATAACCTAATCCATCTCATAAGCACTGATCTCAACAGTCAGACGCATCTCTTGTCCAGTTCTCTTATTTTTGTTCTTCTTATATATTTGTTGACAACTTTTTGTTCGATCTGAGGCTATTCCTTTTCAGTGCAGTTATCTATCAGTGCTTGGAGAATTTGTACTGCCTTATTTTTGTGTAGCAAATTAATGCAAGCCTGTAAAAATGGTTTTATTTCTTTGTCTACTCCGGCCTCATTCATAGGTCTACCTGAAGTCGATGCGCTTGCTTCTACAATACCCTTCCTTGTTTCAATAAAATTTTATTTCTCGAAAAGTGAATCAAATCCATCCTTTTTCTCAGGCACCTTTCGAATCCACATATCATCGTCCATCTTCTTTTCTTTATCCTCACTAGTGGTTGCATCGCTCCTAGTGACAACATTCATGCTAGGATCTTCTTTGCACAGCTATTAAATTCAGTCAATCGGGACAACCACTCGTGCATATTAGTTGAAAAGGACACACAGAATATCTTGTGAACTTATGTATAAATATACCTTTGAACCCAATCCTCATTAGATAATTTAGAACTTCGATTCTCTTAGATAAAAAATTCATGGATCTTTCTATCTAGCCAGTCTTGCAACTCTTTTTGCGTAGGATGCCAATACATAAATTCTCCCTCAAAATGATCTTGGTCCCATCAATGGCACCATTTTTTGGCTTGAGGGGTCCTGACCTAGTTTTATATTTTATTGTGCACCCAACAAACCTTCCAACTACTGCACCTTTTGGCAATGAATTGCTTTCGCAGATCAAATTTTCTGCCAAAGTAGTATGGGGGGGTGCTGGAACTAGGTTTCCACACCCTAAGGAAGAAATTGAAGTAGTGGCCCTAAAAAGATGTATAATATAACTTATTGCAGGTTATAAACAGATGCATGCATATATAGGTCAACACTTATCATATTAGCTCCATCGCAAACATAGATAATGCGCATAACAGATAAGCAAAATCACATATCAACTTTGTCATTGATACATATAACAAAATGAGATCTTCACAATTCATAGAGTATACATTTGCACGCAATAAATTAAGCAGATATGTTCATATACTTAACCATAAATAGATATTCATGCATAAAAGATAGATTTAGTCGCGCATACGCAATTGATCATAATAGAAGTAAAGTGATCTCAAAGTAATAATAGAATGAAATTCATAGTAATCAGATAACTAAGATATCAAATGCATAACACATTTGGTTCAGCAAGACAGTATTTGTATTAATATCCAAGAAGTTCAGTACATTCAAACTTTCCCTTACAATTACCCTTCCGTGCATACAGCTAGCGGAGTTCGCACACAACCAGGACTATGTCTTCGCGCACAGAGCCACAAGGAGCCTTTCTAACCAACCCAGGCTGAAAACCCTTACAAAAATGTATCACATAAGCATGAATCACTTACTTATATATTAATTTGAACAATCTTACTAAACTCTATCCATCTATATTTATATCCATCTAGCGCGTAGATACTATGGTCTCAAACCATGGTTTGAGGCCCATAGTTTCCCCTTAAACCCATTTACATAAAAGAGAGAATTTGATCCACCTCAAAGCCCCTTTGACCTTTCCGCGCAGCGTGCATAACCAAAAATAAATCCAAAAAGTGGATCAAAATTCACCTCAGGGGACCCCTATCCATAGAACATACTTATCTGATACTTTGAATATATATAAAAAAAATAGTCTTCCTGTTTTTTTTTATAACTAGTATTGACTGTATATCTCGATATACACATAAATTGTTTCTTTTTTATACTAGGTTAACCATGGATGTATCAGGATGGATCCACTTTAAATGCACATGAAATTTGTGTATTTTCAAAATACATTTTCCTTATTTTTAATGAAAACATGGATTTCTTTTCTCCAGAAAAAAAAAAAGAAAAAGAAAAAAGAAAAAAAACAAAATAGAAATGCCATTAATTTTTTTTCAATCTTTTAATAATACATGATTTATTAAAATTATCAAAAAATACATCGAGATGTAAACTAGTATGGAAAAACACTTCAACTCTCATGTTTCTGATCAAATAAAAAATAAAATTGAAAGTGAACTATCCTATAAATAATTATTAGTGAAATTAAGGTGAAACCAACCATCAATTCATTTATCAACTCTATTCGCACAAAATGACATTTTTCTCAACAAATGAATCATAGTTATATTCCTTTATAACTATTATAACAATGTTGTAATAAATTTCTTAACCACTAAAAGAAAAAGATCTTAAAAATGTGTGTAAAGTATGTCTTAAATTGCATTCTAATCATCAATCAAAACTCCACTTAATCCTTTAACTATGAAAATCATTTCAAAAATATGTTTCCATTTTAGTAAAAATACATTTTCATAGAATTGTATTTCTCCTTAAAACCCAAGCGATATATATTTTGATCTTACCCACATTGATTCCATATTATCAAAACAAAATAGTTTATGATGAACTTTTCTTTTCATAATTAAATACTTATTCTTGTGATTCCTCTTATTATCCCTGTCGCAACAGTGGATAAATGCAATCAATATTACGTTGACTTGGAATTACTTATAGGGTTGACTAGAATTAAAGTATTATTTCAAAAGTAAACATTAGGAAAACAATCAAAATATTTTTTTAAAATATTTTATTGTATTTATCATGGATTTCATACTAGTTTGTACTTCTACTGCTCGGGTGATGGATTGTTGCACAATCCAATCTGCACATAGATTCATGGAAGTTATGAATAGATTTTCTAGAGTAAGATAATTGTATCAATATTTTACTGTATATCACATCTTCACATAGGTAGTATCAAGGCTATCTCTATTGTATATTATCTAGTTTTATGACACAGTAAATGTTGAATGAACTTAGATACGGATTATTTTACCCATGCAGAGGATTTTCCCAGGTTTTACCGCCACTCGGAAAAATTTTCGACTCCGGCCACTAAAAATTATTTCCAACTTCGGCCAGAGGTCAAATAGACCAAGTCTCTCTATATACATATTCCAAGGACAAAAATGATACATGTCTTATTGATATTGAAAAAACTGGAGTACATAAGTTGTTTCCCATGGCTACAGTATGGATTGTATGGGATATTGTGTCTAGAGTTAAACTATTTATTTCCAAGTACAAACCGTAAAGATTTGACAACCTCCTAAGAGGACAAAGAAGAGTCCAAATCAAGCTACTAAATCCCCTGCAAAGAACCATTACATAAGTCTCATAATAGATTCCTCAAAATGTGAGTATTGTTCCCATATCTCCTCAGTTCTTCCATATGCTAGGATCAATTAACCAAATTCACAAATCATTTTTCTAGGGCAATCAAATTCATAGTTTAGTTCTTAAAAGAGATGTGAAAAATAAATAACATGGAAGCCTTTTGCAATTGATTTGGTTATGTCCATGCTCACTTGTATATGAATATTCCTAATATACATAGAACTATTTAGTAATCTATTGTAGCTGCTACAACACCACCCAAAATTTTGGGTATATTCAAAATTTCGGGTGCCCCCCTACTCGCTTAGCGATTAAGGTTTCAACTTAGTCTTCAGTCGGTGATATCCCCTTGACCTATTCCTGGCAAACCCTGTCACCACCCCCACTTTTCTTGCTGTCTCATAGATAATTTTGTCTACTGCATAGAGCGTTGAGATTTATTCCGAAGATTCAAAGCTAGGTTGATTGTGGAAGTCATCACCGAGCCATGAGGGGCACTGAGCCCAAATGGATAAGGCTTTAATTTGGCTTGCCTTGGGCTAATCATGCTAGGGTTTGAGAGAAACCCTAGCTTATCCAAAGGGTAGTCCGCTTTCCTATGTTAACCTAATTTTCACTCCCATGCGGTTGCATTCCCATCGGCATCACACAACATCACAGTGAAAGTCAATTCCTAGCATATTCCCCTAATTTCATGGCAGATCCTACCCCTTAGCATGTGCATTAGGGTTTGCGTGAATTGTATGCCCCTTTTGCATCCTTGTAGCTCGAGATGCTTGTGATTAGTAATCTAGCCTTGCTTCACATTTAATCCTTTCCCTCCAAAAGCATGGTCTAAAAGAGCCTTCTCTGTGAATGCATCATCACCTTATGGCATCATGAAGTATCAAGGTCTACTACCATCAACAGATATGTGAAAACTCATGAGTTTAGGTTGGTTTCCAAACTTAAGTATGCTCAAACAATCAATTTAATTTGTAACATCTTAGTTTGGATAATTCAATATTGATGCTCCTCAAGTGAATTATTTTATGCAGTCATTTGTCTGTTATCATCACTACCATGAGCTAGCTTGTTCTTAACCCACCACTTTCAGGAAATTGGTCAAATATGTCACCAGTATACATTGAACGATGTAAAATTTTCACTAAGAATCCATTGGAAAGACACCATTAAGATACTCTACAAGATGAGGTTCCAATTTTCCATTTGAGCTAAACAAACTCTTCAAGGGGGTTTTGAATATGACACGATAATACCCTCTCCAACACGCATCTATTATTCGACATATGGCATAGTTGGTATTCAATATGGATAGAGGATTAATTCCTTTGACTATAGACTATATTAGCGCACTCAAAAGCCTTAGAATTTGCATGGTAACCACCATAAAGGGCCAATGCACTTCAAAGAAACACATAAGGACGAAAATGATGAAGGAGATGAAAGGCATGTCTCTGTTTTCAATTGAGATCAGAGGTGTGTGTCAGAAATTATGTTTCAAGCATAGCCAAGGTATTAAGAGGCCGAGAGGGAATCACACCTTTAACGCAGATAAAGGGGCCATGCACGATAGCTATTTCAACACCAACCATGGAAGAAGGCCTTCAAATGATCAATACTAATGAAGATGCATTACGAAAATGAATTGGGTAATGAGTAGCATTTGATGAACTCCATAATTAGACATATTTGGAGGGGTTAATAGTCACCTTTTTGCCTTCTTACATCTCTTTTTCTTGCATTTTTATTATTATTTGGGTTTATGATGCTAGTATAGGTGGTGATTAAGGCTAACATACTCTAAGTACCTAATATAAGGTTGAGTGCAGAAAATCATGATTTACTAAGCATTTTTATAAAGATTTTATCACAAAGGCTTGGAAGAGACAACAAGGAGAAATTATAGGAGGATTGTACACCCTCAAAGGAAGTCGAAGGATCCCAAATATTCTCTCCAAAAATTCAAATTCCACAAGCAACCTAAGGATCCCCAAGGATTCTCTCTAGAAAGTCGAATTCCAGAGGCATCCGAGCAACTCAAAGAGGAGAGCGCTCAATATTGCTTTACTTGGAGTCCAGTGGACTCAATCACCATTTTCTAGGGAGTTGTTGGTAGCTGCCCTATAGAATAAATAGAGTAGAGCTAGAGCTAGGAAGAGTTAGTCTATCCTAGTCTCGCTTCCATTCATAATTATTACTATGAACTATTGAAGCTTTTTGTTTTATTCAGGGATCAAAAGTTTCAGAGATGTATGTAATTATTATTTTATGAAATGATCAGACTGATTTCATTTGATTGATTTAATTTCAGAGGACTAGGCTCATGGGTTATGGCCCAATCCATGTGCCTCAGCTTCTCTATCGTTACAATCTTTTCCTTTCTGTCATTTAGCTAGTTTTTCCTTTGTCATTTAAGTTAGATCTGCTTCTGATAAGTTTCATTGCTATTTATTTTTTGTGCTGCTATAGTTTTAATTGCTTATGCATAGTGAAATAGAGGAAAAACTCCAAAATTGTGGACAAGTCTACCCCCTCTCATCTCTGTCAATAGAGTTTTATTAGGGCATACCTTCCCATAGGCCAAAATTGATTTTTGTTTGAGTTTGGGGAAGAATTTTTATTTACCAACTCCAAGCCTTTCCTTCACTATTTCACCCCACATTTTTGTTTGCTTCCTGTGCATGAATCCGCAAGTGTGATTCACTTCTGAGCACTGCTCTTACACTTCCATTCCCGTCCTTTAATTCTCACCTTAGTGATGCACATACCTTTCTTTTGAACACCCTTAAGCCCTTCAGCCTTATTTCTCTTTTTTTCTCCGTTCACGATCGCCTTACCCTTTTTACGAAAAACACGTGAAAAACCATACAAAACCACTGAAAACCCAACCTCTGCCTTTTCTCCTCGAGACTCCTGCCACTCTACGTCTCACTTTACAATCGCAACATTTACCGTTTACCTTAACACTTATCGCCCATTCCTTGTGATTACGATATTGTGAAATCACAAATCTCACTTTGCACGATTTGCCTTCTACCGTTAACACTCATTTCTCATTCTTTGCAATTGCAAAATCACAAATCGCAACTCTTAGCTTTTTCCACCGCCACGTCATCTCGATCACACATCGCATCCCGCAGAACTTACCACATTGCAAATTGCATCCCTTGGAACTTATCACATCGCAAATCGCCACCTGCAACCTTTACCGCAACACAAATCGCATTTCACACATTTTAGTTTATTCACGTTAATCCTTACCACTATTCTTGTAAACTTGCGATATTGCGATTCGTGACCTGCCATGTCACTCTTCTCACTGTGGACCATTTATTTTATTCCCATTGATCCTTATCGCTATCCTTGTAAACTTGAAATATTACGATTTGAGACCCGCCAAATCACTCTTTGTACTTCACACTGCACACCATTTAGTTCAATTCCGTTAAGTCCTTACTACCATCCATTTAAACTTGCGAAGTTGTGATTGCGACATCACACATCACAAATTTGGTTTTCCATCACATTCCACCATCGTATTTCTGAGTTCTTCTCACTCCGAAGTCATTTCTTGTGTTATAATAAGGTTTCCTAAGGGTTTAACCCCCTCTGTCTACTCCAAAGCCATTTATCATGCTATCATAAAGTTTTCTAAGGGTTTAACCCCCTCTTTCTACTTCCAAACCTCATTTCATGTGTTAAGCCCCCCATTAGCCCTCTTGCCCATTTTTCTTCCCTCTAAGTTGCAAATTAATTCTTTTTAATTAAAATTAAGGCATGTATAGTATAGTTGCATGGATAGGAGTATGGTATATAGATCATAGGATAGGTAGAGTGAATTTAGCTATTTGGCCAAGTTAAGTGTGGTTTAGAATTAATTTCCTTTCTGTTATCTATTTTCTACAAATTAAATTAGTTTCATTCTTGGCATTCCTTTCCAACAATTTAGTTCAGTTTCCTCTCTATCATTTCCTTCCAGAAATATACTTTCCAGTTATTCTCATAATTAAATAAATAGAACCCTTTCATGAAGCAGAAGAGGATGAAATGAAAAAAATTAATCTACTGTGTATATAACATTGTCACCTCAAAGTTGGTATGAAACCCAGGTTGATAAAGTAAAGTAGGGCAACCCAAGGGATTTGCAGCATTCTTGGTGTAATACTAGGGCTCACCACTTTTTGGCGTCATTGCCGGGAGGTGTCTAGTAGATATTTTGATTTTGTTTTAGCATTCTTTTCTTCTTTCCTTTCTTTTCATGTCACTTCAGAAATATTGAAAAAGTACAAAAAATATCTGATTTTCTTGCCTCGTATGACTAGGAATACTCAAAGACAAACATTTCCTAAAACCCCTAGATCACCTCCTAGCCACCCTTCACTCTTCTTCAATGTCAGTGAGATTGAACCCCTATAGGAGAGCCTTCTGAATATTTTGAGGATCCTATTGGGGAAGAAGAAGAAGAACTTGTTTCAACTGAGGGACTTGCTTCACCTATATTAACCATGGCTGGGACCCAGATAGCCTTTCCCATAAGAGAGGCAGATGAGGACACTAAGATGAAAAACATTACCCCTCACCTCTTCCACACTTCCATGGAATTACCTCTGAGGACCCTGACACATTCATGTTTGAATTTGCTGTTGTCTGTAGGACTTATGACTACACCTCTGATGATGAGAAGTTGAAGCTATTCCCATCCACCCTTAAGGATGTAGCCTTGTGCTGGTTCATGGGTTTGCCTGGGGATAGCATCACTACCTGGGCACAGATGGAAGAGACCTTCAGCAGCAAGTACAAAGACTATTGTAGGTCCAAGGAAACTAAGGATGAGATATTGAGGATGACTCTAGGGCCTGATGAATCCCAAGAGGATTATGAAGAGAGGTTTCAATTGAAATATAAGAAATCCAACTGTACTCTTGATCCTAACTCACTTAAACTTGTACTTCTTAGAGGGATTAGTGAAGAGATGATAGAAACATTTAATATGTTATCAGGAGGAGATATATACCAACAACCCTATGAAACAATCAAAACTGTCTTCTGGAACCATTCTAGGGAATTTAGGAAGAAGGGCAGAGCTCGCCAAACTAAATCCAACACCCCTTCTTCTTCCACATTCATAAAACATAAGGTTGGAAACATGTTAGAGGACTTCAAGAGTGACATGTTTCACACCTTTTCTTTGAAAATTAACACAATGCAAGTCAAAAGGAAGAAAGAGGAATCAGATAGAGCCCTGGCCATATTTTGTCCTAGATGTACCAGGAAACACCCCAGAAATGAATGTCCACTGAATTTCATAGAGGTTTTCTTAATCTGTGAAGAGAATAATGCCACAGATAAGTGTCCCTCCTTACCTGGACTTAAATTTGTATATCAAGGTGGGGAAACAATGCCAAACAAACTCTATTTCATCAAATAGAGAAGGCCTCAGGGCCCTCAGCCATATTAGCAAGGTATGCAAGGTGCACCTCACTCTTACTATTACAACAATCAGAGTGCACCCATGCAACCTTGGTACAACCTCACTCCTCCATCCTGTTCTACACCTCCTACTTGGCCTTCCAACCCTTCATATCATCCTCATCTAGTAAACCAACTATTTTATCAGTATGTTCCACAACAACCTTAGTGGAACAATCCATCCCAAGGGTGGAGGCCTCAGAAAAATCAACTACCTACTCTAATTCCTCCACCCCAACCTCAACCTCAGATTACTCATGCTGCTCCACATAGGCTACCTATACCTGCACAATCCTATCTGAAACCGAACAACAGACATGCACAATAGGCTCCCATTGGAGAAACATCCCATCCAGCTTATGCTGTGGAGATACAAGAGGTTAATATTAGGTCAGGAAGAGTACTCCCAGAAAATCATCCCCCATCTCCACCTGTAGAGGCTGAGGAGGAAAAGGAAGAATATAACACTCAGATCCAACAACCTCCTTTTCCCGAGCGCTTGATCCACCCTAGTCAGCACATCCCAGAGGATACTGAACTCCTGGGAGAATTAGAAAATTTTTGTGTAAAGGTACCACTTCTCGAGGCCATTAAGGATGTCCTTATATACAATAGGCTCATCAAATAAAAGTGCTTCAAGAAACCTGGAAGGAGGAAGAGAGATACCCCCACCATCAATGTGGTAGGACAACTATCTGACTTGATGTTGGGGAAGGTGATATTTCCAAAATACTTGGACCCTGGTAGTCTAGTTGTTGATGTACATATATATGGTTTCATAGTCCCCAACACTCTGATTGATTTAGGGGCTTCCATCAATATCGTGACCAAGGAAACTATGTTGAAACTTAATCTCTAAGGGACTTTGAGGAAAACCACAACAATTCTGCAACTTATAGATCGATCCACAGTAACTCTAGAAGGAATTTTTGAGGATGTTATGATTACCATTGACTCTTGGGAGTATCCTACAGATTTCCTGGTCCTGCAGCCAAAAACCAAGTTTAATGGTTATCCTATCATCTTAGGGATACCTTGGTTAGCCACTGTAGACACTTATATTAGTTGTCGGGCTAAGAACATGACTATAAAAAATGGGCCTTTGTCTAAACAACTAGTGTTATGTCCTCCAGCCCAGCCTTCTATTGATCATGATATCCCTATATGGTTGGAGGATGAAGAAGACGAGTTATATAAAACTTCCCCTATGTGTACCATAGATGCTATCCTTGAGGGGGGCAGCTTGATATAGATGAACTCATCGACCATGCCATTCAAAACCAGTCCTCCACTAACACTCCTCTCGAAACCATAGTCAAAAAGTCTGAAAGCCAACCTTGGATGGAAGTGCAATCAGTTGAGACAACCTCTGAAGCCACCAAGGCTATCGAGTTTTTCCCATCCAAATCTCTGAAAATCAACCCAAACCTCTCAAATGAAGAAGAGAAGCAGCTATGTCATCTTTTGAAAGAAAATATTGAAGCATTTTCTTGGGATTACAAGGACATGAAAGGGGTGCATCCTTTATTATGAAAAAATCACATTTACATCAAATAAGGATGAAAGCCTGTGAGACAACCCCAAAGAAGAATGACCCCGTCTCTAAAGGACATAGTCAAAGAAGAGCTGTAGAAACTATTGGATGTGGGGTTCATATATCTTATATCCGATAGTGAGTGGGTATCTCCTCTTGTCCTAGTCCCAAAGAAGAATGGGAAGTGGCGAATTTGTGTTGATTATTGAGAACTTAACAAAGCCACCAAGAAATACCATTTCCCTTTGCACTTTATAGACCAAGTCCTAGATGGCCTTGCAGGGAAGAAGTTATTTTCCTTCTTATATGGGTTCAGTGCATACAATAAGATTTAATTTAGCCCTAAAGACCAGGATAAGACTACTTTCACTTGCCCTTGGGGTACCTCTGCTTATAGAGTCCTACCCTTTGGGTTATGAAATGCCCCAACCACCTTCCAGAGAGCTGTCCTGAGCATCTTTTCTGAGGTGGTCCATGACTCTGTTGAAATTTACATGGGTGATTTCACACCACATGGGGAAGAATTCCAGGAAGCTCTCTCTAATTTGGGTGAAGTAATAAGAAGGTGAATTGAGATGCATCTCTCCTTGAGCCCAGAAAAGTGTGAATTACTGAAGAAAGTAGGGGTTGTATTAGGACACTCCATATCCCAAGCAGGGATATAGGTCAACCCGAACAAAATCACTATCTTCAAAAGGGTAAGTGCTCCTCAAAAGTGGAAATATGCCAGTAGTTTCCTAGGTTTAGCTAGTTGCTATAGAAGGTCCATCAAAGATTTCAGTAAGATGGCTTCGCCATTATTTGGGTTATTTGGACAAAGATTATGAGTTTATTTGGTTTGGTCCTTGTCAAGAGGCTTTTGATCTCATTAAGAAGCAGTTGACTATTGCCCCCATCCTCCGAGGTCCAAATTGGACTCTGCCTTTCCACATCCACACTGATGCATCTGAAAATTAGAGGACAAAATCCCTTATGCCATTTATTTCATTAGCAAGAATTTGTCCAAAGCCGAGCTGAATTATATTATTACTGAGAAGGAGATGTTGGCCATTGTCCATGCATTGAACAAATTCAGGCATTATGTCACTGGATATCATACCTTTTTTCACACTGACCATGCAGCCATCAAGTATTTAATGAAAAAATCAGATGTTAATGCTAGAATAATTAGATGGTTTTTATTTTTGCAGCAATTTGATTTGACTATTGTTGATAAACCTAGAAAGTAAAATGTTGTTGCAGATTTTTTGTCCAGGTTAGTTCTCCCTGCAGGTGAAGAAGGAATGGTGGATGACCAGCTTCTAGATTAACACCTCTTTGCCATATCAGCACTATCACCATGGTTTTTTGATATATCCAACTACTTGGTTGCTGGAATACTCCCTCCTAATCTTTCAATCAGGGAGGGTAGCAGAATCATCAGAAAAAACGCCCCTTTCACATAGATTGGGGGGAATCTCTTCAAGCTAGGCCCTGATCAAATCCTAAGAAGATGTGTGAGGGAGGAAGAATTTTTTGATATCCTCTATGAATTTCATGACAACCGATGTGGAGGATACTTTGCTACAAAGAGAACTAATTACAAATTTTTGCAGGTAGGTTACTATTGGCCTACCCTTCACCAAGATTCCAAAAGATACACCAGCAAGTGTGACCAGTGCCAAAGGATGGGGAAACCCACACAAAGGGATGAAATTCCCTTACACTCTCAGGTGGCTCTTGATCCATTTGAAAAGTGGGGCATGGAATTTGTTGGACCCATCGATCCACCATCTAGACAAAATAAGTATATCATAGTCTGCACTGATTAATTAACAAAGTGGGCTAAAGAAAAAGTAGTGAAGGTAGCAACCGAAGAAAAATTAGCAGTTTCTGAGGGAGAATGTGTTTTAAAAATTTGGATATCCCAGAGAAATAGTCACTAATCAAGGATCACAGTTCACCTCTCACCTCATTGAGAATACTTTGATGAAGCACAAGATTAAGCATAGAGCTTCTACTGCCTATCACCCTCATGCGAATTTCCAAGTAGAAGTAACCAACAGATCTTTAGAGAGCATCCTGACCAAGGTTGTGAGTAGCAGTAGAAAATATTGGGTTGATAGATTGGTAGAAGCTACCTGGGCCTACAACACCACTTGGAAGACAACAATAGGATTCACTCCTTATGAACTAGTCTATGGTAAGAAAACTCTACTTTCAGTTGAGTTTGAATTCAATACTTTAAGAATGGTATTTGAATTAAATCTAGATCTAAAAAATGACCAAAAAGAGATGTTGTTGCAACTAAATGGATTGGATGAGTTCATAATGCAAGCACTTCTTCACAAAGAGGTTCAGCTGCAAAGGAAGGTATGGCATGGAAAGAACATCAAATAAAAGACCTTCCAAGAAGGAGATTGGGAACTGTTGTATGATTCAAGGTTTAAATACTTCAAAGATAAGCTGATGACAAGATGGTTGGGGCCTTACATAGTGGATAAATGCTCTGATAATGGTGCAGTTCAAATCAGGACCATAGATGAGGAAGGGATCCCCTTGCTTGTCAGTGGTCACAGACTTAAATTTTACAAGAAGCCTTTGTCAAGGGAAAAATTCATCAATTCAATAAGTAGAGAGGTGTATGTGATGGGAAACTCCATATTTTCCCACACCTCCTGACAAAAAAAAAGAAAAAATAATAAGCTTGTGGGTTGAAAACCTCGAAGGAGGCAGCTCACTTGCTCAAAATAAAAAAAGGTAGGGGGGGGGGGAATGAATAAATATAAATGGGTGAAAACCTCTCTAAGGCGCCCTAGGAAATTTTGTGTGTTGAAAACCTCCATGGAGGCATCCCACTTTCTTTCAAAAAAAAAAAAAAGAGAAAAAGAACAAAACCAAAAAATGCATCTGCATCACTGTGTTTTTAAGTGTTTGTTGTTTTACAGGTTGTTAATGGTTTCTGGAAAACACAGGGAAGCATTCATCTTATTTTCCCTCCTTCTATCTTTCCGCCCATCCCATCATTCACTCCATTCATCTTCATAACTTCATCCATCACCTCCATACACCACACTCCTCCATTCTCGAGCGCAATGTAGTAAGAGAAGCAGCACACAAACATACTGTACAAACATCAGGAAGTTCCTTCAAAAACAAAGTTGTTCATGGACTTCCAAGAGAACGATAATCCCACCCATGGAATCTCAAGCACCCCACGTGACATCCAGATTAGAGAGAAACAATAGAAAAATATTACCAGCTCATTCAGGAAGCTTCTCCTTCAGCAAGCTGCTCACTCAGAGAACAGGAACATGGTGAAGGACACATCATCTAAAAAGGCTTGTCTCAAACCTCCAGCTCCTGCAACCACCTTGGAAACAATAGGTAGACTCAATTATAAGCTCTCATCCCTTGCTACACATTCATAATAGCCAGAAATAGTTAACTTGTAGACATAGAGTTTGAGGGGCTGAAAGGTGGCCAGTTAACTCGACCACCACTGTGAGGTATGGTTGGAATAAAACTAGGAGTACACGCCACCTAGGCATGCAAAATAAAAATTTTAGATCAGTGAAGTAGAGGAGGACGAGGGGAGGAAAATGCACATTCCATCCTAAATTAACAGGGAGGAGGAACCAATTTTCTACGACAAAACTGGAGCAGAGCAGAGTTATATTGGCACTCCAAATTTAACTACGTCATCTAATAAAAAGAGTTGTCATCTCATCCAAACCAGTGAATTGAAAATTTGTAGAGGGAGAGGGCCGACGGAAGCATGAAGCGCTTGAATAAGAAGAAGAATAAATAGAAAGAAAAAAAAGAAAGAATAAACTTGGGGTAGAACAAAAAGAAACAAGAAGAACCAGAAGAACAGGAGGAAGAACCAACTGAAACAAGAAGAAATAGAAGAAGAAGATAGAGAGAGACAAAGTGCCAAAGAAAAACATAAGATATGGCCATAGAAGTCATAGAGATAGCAGAAAGTGGGTGAGACACATACTCACAAACCAGCGTCACATCCCCTCACTACAAAAAGATAACTACCACCATGGCTCCTTTGAGCACAAAAAGAAAAAGGAAAAACTATAGGTATTCCGGAGTTGAAAAGAGTCAGATAAAGCCAGCAACTTCTCCCATAAGCCCGATCATCATTGAAGAATCACCAAGGGGGGAGGAAAGAATCGAAGAAATATTTCTGAAGGAGAAGCTACAGAAGGCATAAGCATAGAATGTAGCGCTAAAGGAGAAATTTCAAAAAAACGAGGAGCAAGTAGCCACCATGACGGAATTATGCATGGAAGCACTTCAAGACATATTCTCCTCTTACTCATATGCTCTGTACCTCAAAGAAAAATGGCTTCTATTTCAAATGAACACTCTAGCCTCCCATGGATCACTCCCTTTCCAAGATTGTAGGAAATTCATGAATTTCTACAAGAAATCCAACATAGTTGATCAGGAAAAGATGGCAGAGTTTTATATGCATAACTTTGTGCTGAAAAATCTGGAGATTTGGGACCCCAATCCTACAATGGGGGATATGCAGTTAATGGCTCTATAATATTGGATGGTGAATGAGGACAATAGAGCCAAAGAGATATGGAAGGTCATGGGAAGAAGAAATAGAGAACCCTTATATCTGAGACCATAAGTGTTCAGCCCAAGAGGAGTCATCATTAACGATTGAGAGATTGAAAAGGACCCTACACTAGTTGAAAGCTACCTTCAAACTCAAAGCCAGGTGATACGCCAAGTTGGTGATGTTTCTAGGCAAATAGAAGAGGAGTGCATTATGGCCAGCTAGAGGAGATGGAATAGCCTCGACATAGCCTCAAGAACAGGGAATATCATACTCCAGAAAAACTGAGGGGTGCATTGGAAAGGGCACTATTATACAAGAGGGCCATGCAAGCCAAAAATATCTGATGGTTGGGACTAAAGCTCAACCCACCTTTGTTGTTGGGGTTGACTGATGAAGAGGACACAGATGCATGAGATAGATAATGGGAGAATGCATAAAAGAATGATGGATTTTACCCCCTTGGGGAAAATCCCACACTTCTTCCTTAGGAAATTAGGGGTTTTGTCAAAGCTTTGAAGGAAATGGAGGAGGAGGATCCGTTTCTGAGAGGATGAGCAACCATTCAATAGGGGGGTGAGGTAGTATTCCTTTTTCAGAAATATCACAAGTATATTCCAGAGATGGCTGTGGGGGAATTTACTGGATATGTCACCTTCTAAATAAGGGTGAGATCCGGAGGCTTTCTGGCCCTTTGCAGACTCTGTTTACAGGTATGTGAAATTCCCTAGTAGGAATGGCTATCAATCCAAGCCTGGAAAACACATTTTCCAGAGGTGGAGGCAACAGGATTTGATCCTTGGTCTGGGATCCTTTAAATATGTTTGTTTGGAGCTAAAATCCTGAAGTGGACTCAAAACAAATCCTTCTAGGAGCTTGAGACAATCCTCCTTCACCTGTTATCTTTAGAAAAGGGCCCAATGAAGAGGGTTGCAACAATTCTTTGCTCAAAAAAGGAAATCACAGTGTTATTTCTAGGGAGCTATGTTGCATGAAGATGAAATCAGCTTTCAAATACATATACAACATAAAATGTAGACAAAATCTTGAGAAATCTATTACTCAAATCAAGTAAAGAGTCTTAATGAGACATGTGCATATAAATGGAGAAAAACACTGCTTGCATAGTTTATTCCCAACTAAGACTACGCAGTCTATGGAGGTACTGCAGCAGTAACTACATGTACATGAATGATACAAAAAGGTAATCTCAAATAAGAAAGGGGGAGCAAGGTCTCAACCCCTGAAAATACAATACAACAATCCTCTAAAAGGATTGGATGAAAACTAGACAAAATGGCAATTTTACCAAAATGTCGGAGTTGCTGGGCAGCTGCTGCAGCTGAATAGAAACTGGAAATGAAAGGAGCTTGCTGAATATGATGCCTTTGCTGAAATAAATCTTTTTTTAAATCCTCTAGATGAAAGGCTGATCCTTTCATAGAACATCTCACCACCCACCAAAATGTTGCAACCCTCACTGCAAATTCTCTCTATGAAGTTCACAGTCAAGGACGAGGGATGCTCTTCTGCTGATGGAAATGATTGGCCTGATGCCAAAGATGATGGATTGAAGATTACAAACTCCCTCACTGATCTCCCAAAGGAATGGAGACTCCCTCCTCTGAAATACAATGCCATAAGTGGTGTTGATAAACCCTCCCCTGCAACACCCAGCAACACAACTCAACCACCAATGGAGACTGCGCTAGAGCTGAATGGAATGCTTTGGAATCAAGCCAGAATCTGGGGAAAAATGAAGAACAAGCTCTTCCAAGAGCTACTCTGGAAGAGATGGGATTCCCGCCCGAGAACACCTAGTGCTAGCAACACTGCATCTCAGCTAAACAGCTAGAGAATGCTCTTGTCTGAGAAGACAAGCAAAATGATAATCTAAAGCATGAATGAGAATGGCTGCTTCATTCTCCTTTTAAACAAGTGAAAGGCGCTTTTCCATGGGCTCCACACCTTAGGTTTTCCTCTCTAGAATGATCTCCTCGTCATGCAAACTGTGCTGGCCCACCAAGTGAATCTTATATTCTCTATCTGCACAGTCAACTTGGCCTCTTCTAGAATTATCCACCTGCAATTTGTCTCTTTCCACACATGGGGTGTGAAATCTAGTTCTTTATTGACCCCTTTTCACACTACAAGGGTTCCTTATTTATATTTTTATTATCAATGGGTTTTCCTACCCATTTATTCTTCTCCTAAAGCAAAAACAAAAGTTTCTAATGTTCCACAAATTTTTGGAGTATTACAGTCCTCCCCTCCAAAATGTTGCTTGCCCTCAAGCAACTTATAAGGATAGAACTGTAGGATGTCCTCCTCCTCAAATTGTAGCATCTACTTATGTTGAACACCTCATGAAGAACGAGATGTTGTATCAACAAAGAGTCTCCATACTGCTCCTCTCAAGTAATGTAAACTAGCTAGGGTGGCCATCATCATGAACATGGAGTGTACTCAGGAAGGAAATAAGGTGCTGTCTAGAGGTCTCCTTGAGGCATGGTGTCAAAATTAATTGGGAAGAACATTCCCCTCATGTGAATCTTCCATCCCCAAGCAATCATCCACAAGAATCTAGTCACCTCTAGATAAGGCAACTGTTGATCATCTTCTTCCACCTTGAGCTCCAACAAAGAAGGTGGGATAAAAATGTGAAAGTGGCAGGAATCATAGCCTACCCCACGCTATTCACCTCTCCACTCATGAATAGTGTAGAGTGAAGGCTGCTATTGGGCTGAAAAAATGTTTCCCTCAAATGGCAAGACGAAGTTTGGATCTCCAAAGATCTTCCCTCCTCCATTGTGAATCAATCTGGCCCAATGTCTCTCCTTTGTGATGGGAAGGAGATCAACACCATCATATGACTCCCCATAACTCTCATGGCTCATCTCAAGAAGTAATAACTGCTAAACTATGGTGGCCACATCATCTCTCATGCTCCCCTTAGAGCATGCCTTGCAAAAAGTATGGGGATCTTCTCCCCTAAAGGACACATCCATCCTATATGCCCTTCTTCCAATCATGCTCCCAACAATAGTGTGATCTATAGCAGCATAGAGAGCCCAAGAAAAAGTCATGTTGGCTACCATATATAGCAAGTGAGTGCGACATCGATCCCTCTTGTGCAACCAGTGCAGTTTGGACACAAACTGCAAGAGAGAATGACAAAAGATGTGGTTATTCAACCACCGGTTTGCTGCTACGTTCTCCTCATGTATTTGGAGGAAATGAATGGTGTATGAGATATGAGAAGAATTTCCTCCAAAATACAAATCTACCCCAAGTCCATCAAGGGGATGACCATCAACTATACTCTTGGCCCCAAGTAGACCAAAGAGCCTTTGACAAAGAATTATCCTCCTTGGAGCAACATGTTGTATATACATGTTTAATGAACCAACATGTAAATCATATAAATGAACAATATCCTTACCATGTTTTCTGCTCATGCAAAGGGAGCAAATCATAGATGAATCTCTCCTCTTCCTCCCAAGGAAAAGAAGTAACTGTACCCATTCCTCCAAAGAGTGGTGTTATACTGCTCCCATGCCAACTATACAAGTGGGAAGGCTGTTGTGCCTCCCTTGCTTCCCCTACCACAACGTAGGTACTGAAAGGAGAGTGGGTAAGAATGATAGTGAGGGGATGCTACCATTTGCTTTGGTTTTACCCAAAACCCCCAGCACTGTAACAAGTTGTCCCAAGGTCTCCACACTGCTGAAATCAGTGATTGAAGCCTCACTATCTGAAGAATCTATCCTCCTCTTCTGAACCAGTGGCCTCCTTGGTGTGATGTCTCCACTCAATGAGACATTCTCATTTTAAGATGATTGTATACATGGATGAACAACCCTGTCCATGATTCCACTACGTAGCTCAATCACCTTCCTAGGTATAATGACCTCCAAAAATGGATAGAGATGGGCCCTCCTCATCACATGGTGCTGGGTCTCTCCTCTATCTTCTTCCTGAATCTTCATGGTTTTACACCTCATATTCCATGGCACATGTGAATCACGAAGTGTGCCTTGATCTTCATGCATGAGATCCTGGGGACCTTCTTGCAAAGACACAAGAATCCCTCTATTTGGAGCAAAAGATCCTTCTTCCTCTGCATGAGGTACTAGATGATCTCTATATTTGACAGCGTTGTTGCCTTATGTTTTTGCAATAAAGTTGGGCAACATCCCAATAATCTAATCCACCTTTGAAAAATAGAGCTCTTTTTTTTGTTGCTCAAAGGTGTGGGATGAAAGTTTGGCCTCCAACAAGGCTTGATGCAAGTTTTCAGCTCCTCCAATGGTTTCTTAAGGTGGTACCGCATTTCTATGCAAGGTTTTTGTTTGAGTCCCTTGGGTTAAATCCATCTCATGAGTTCCAAGAATGTTCTGATCAAATCCTTTCACCAATGACTTAGTGAAATTCACATAAGATGATGCTTTAACATTCTCAAAAGAAATGGACTCAAGTTTCCACCATGCATGAGTCTTACCTCTCAAATGCAACGCTACAACCTTGATGATTACTTCTTCTGAAATGTGGTGCTGCTGTTGGAAGGTGTTTGGCTCTTCCACCCAATCTGTGGCTAAATATGAAGGTGAACCTCCAAAAGTAGATAGATGAAATATATCTTGCTTCTCCTTCCCCTTCACCTTGCTCTTGCAAAACTCATAAAAAGTGGGATGATTTCTAAATCCATGAGTGTGAGACTCATACCCCTTCAAGAAATCACTAAGGGTTTCCTCCTTAGTCACCTTTCCTCCTTCTTTCATCTCCTTCACAAGAATGCTAGGCCTTTGACTGCGCTGCTCATCATGGTGTGTGGCTGCATGCTTACCCTCACCATGTGAAAATCTAGGGCTTCCTTCAGTTTCGAACCCTCTTTGAGATTCTCCTCAATCTCCCTCCTAACCTTTCTGAAATCTTCATGTGTGCCTTGCACAGATTTGGGAAGAAGACTTGTGAGTATTTTCTTCTCCTTTCTTCCAAGAGATGGAGTCTCTCTCCTGCTCAATTCCTTATTTCATTCTAGATGAGAATAGGAAGTGCAGGGGTCTTCCTTTTCTGTTTGCTCTTCCGCCTTGGGGAGGTTATTCTTCTTTTCAAAAATGGATGAGATCAATCTCATCCTCTTCATCTTTTGTTCTCTTTCTTGGGCTTTGAAGGCCACAGGATGAGCTAAGAAAGATGCTTTGATACCACTTTAGTATTCCTTTTTCATAATATCACAAGTTTGTGCCAGAGATGGACTACGGGGGCATTTACCGGATATGTCACCTTCTAAAGAAGGGTGAGATCTGGAGGCTTTCTGGCCCTTTGCATACTCTGTCTACAGATATGTGAAAATCCCTAGCAGGAATGGCTATCAATCCAAGCCTGGAAAACACATTTTCCAGAGGTGGAGGCAATAGGATTTGATCCTTGGTCTGGGATCCTTTAAATATGTTTGTTTGGAGTTGAAATCTTGAAGTGGACTAAAAAAAAATCCTTCTAGGAGCTTGAGACAAGCCTCCTTCACCTATTATCTTCATAAAAGGGCCCAATATATAGGGCTGCAATATTTCTTTGCTCAACAAAGGAAATGACAGCGTTATTTCTAGGGAGCTATGTCACATGAAGATGAAATCAGCTTTCAAATACATATGCAGTAGAAAATGTAGACAAAATCTTGAGAAATCTATTACTCAAATCAAGTAAAGAGTCTCAGTGAGACATGTGCATAGAAATGGAGAAAAACATTGCTTGCATAGTTTATCCCCAACTAAGACTGTGCAGTCTATGGAGGTACTGCAGCAGAAAATACATGTACATGAATGATATAGCAAGGTAAGCTAAAATAAGAAAGGGGGAGCAAGGTATCAACCCATGAAAATATAATACAAAAATCCTCTAAAAGGATTGGATGAAAACTAGAAAAAATGGAAATTTTACCAAAATGCCAGAGTTGTTGGGCAGCTGCTGCAACTCAATAGAAACTGGAAATGAAAGGAGCTTGCTGAATTTGATGCCTTTGCTGAAATAACTCCTTTGTTCAATCCTCTAGATAAAATCATGATCCTTTCATAGAAGATCTCACCACCCACCAAAATGCTGCAACCCTCACTGCAAATGCTCTCTATGAACTGCGCAGTCAAGGAAGAGGGATGCTCTTCTGCTGATGAAAATGATTGGCCTGATGCCAAAGATGATGGATTGAAGATCAAAAACTCCCTCACTGATCTCCCAAAGGAATGGAGACTCCCTCCTCCGAAATACAATGCCGGAAGTGGTGTTGAGAAACCCTCCCCTGCAACACCCAGCAACACAACTCAACCACCAATGGAGACTGTGCTAGAGCTGAATGGAATGCTTTGGCCTCAAGCCAGAATATGGGGAAAAATGAAGAAAAAGCTCTTCCAAGAGCTACTCTATGGAAGAGATGGGATTCCCGCCCGGGAACACCCAGTGCTAGCAGCATTGCATCTCAGCTAAACAGCAAGAGAATGCTCTTGTCTGAGAAGACAAGAAAAATGATAATCTAAAGCATGAATGAGAATGGCTTCTTCGTTCTCCTTTTAAACAAGTGAAAGGTGCTTTTCCATGGGCCCCACACCTTAGGGTTTCCTCTCTAGAATGATCTCCTCGTCATGCAAACTGCGCTGACCCACCAAGTGAATCTTATCTTCTCTATCTGCACAGTCAACTTGGCCTCTTCTAGAATTATCCACCTGCAATTTGTCTCTTTCCACACATGGGGTGTGAAATCTAGTTCTTTATTGACCCCTTTTCATGCTATAAGGGTTCCTTATTCAGATTTTTATTATCAATGGGTTTTCCTACCCATTTATTCTTCTCCTAAAGAAAAAGCAAAAGTTTTTAATGTTCCACAAAAGTTTGGAACATTACAGGTGATGATGAGCTCTATCATTAAACATATTTGGAGGGGTTAATAGTCACATTTTTTCCTTCTTAGATCTATTTTTCTTTCATTTTTATTATTATTTGGGTTTATGATGCTACTATAGGTGGTGATTAAGGCTAGCATACTCTGAGTGCCTAATATAAGGTTGAGTGCAAAAAATCATGATTTATTAAGAATTTTTATAAATATTTTATCACAAATGATTGGAGGAGACAACAAGGAGAAATTATAGGAGGATTTTCCACCCTAAAAGGCAGCTGAATGATCCCAAAGATTCTCTCCAGCAATTTAATTGCACAAGCAGCTGAAGGATCCCCAAGGATTCTCTCCAGTAATTTGAATTCCAGAGGCAACCGAGCAACTCAAAGAGGACAACACTCAATCTTGGTTTACTTGGAGTCTGGTGGACTCAATCACCATTTTCTAGGGAGCTTTTGGTAGCTTCCCTATAGAATAAATAGAGAAAAGCGAGAGCTAGGAAGAGCTAGTCTATCCTAGTCTCACTTCCATTCAGAATTATTTTTGTGAACTATGGAATATTTTTGTTTTATTAAAGGATCAAAACTTTTAGAGATGTATGCAATTATTATTTTATGAAATTAGCAAGCTGATTTCATTTGATTGATTTAAGTTCAGAGGGCTAGGTTCGTGGGTTAGGGCCTAATCCATGTGCCTCAGCTACTATGTTTTTGTTATCTTTTCCTTTCTGTCATTTAGATAGTTTTTCCTCTGTCATTTAAGTTAGATCTGCTTCTGATAAGTTTCATTTCTATTTAGTTGTTTTGTTGTTGTAGTTTTAATTACTTATGCCTAGTGAAATAGAGGAAAAACTCCAAAAATTTGGTCAAGTCTCCCCCCTCTCATCTCTGTCAATAGAGTTCGAGTAGGGTAGACCTTCCCACAAGCCAAAATTTCTCTTTGTTTGAGTTCGGGGAAGAATTTGTATTTACCAAGTCCAAGCCTTTGCTTCACTATTTCACCCCGCATTTCTGTTTGTTTCCCATGCATGACTCCGCAGGTGTGCTTCACTTTTGAGCACTGCTCTTACGCTTCCATTCCCCTCCTTTAATTCTCACCTTAGCTCCGCACTTACCTTTATTTTGAACACCCTTAAGCCCTTTAGACTTATTTCTCTTTTTTTCTCTGTTCACGGGCACCTTACCGTTTTTACAAAAAACACGTGAAAAACCATATAGAACCACCGAAAACCCAACCTCTGCCTTTGCTCCTTGATAATCCCACCACCGTACGTTGCACTACACAACCACAACATTTAACATTTACCTTAACACTTATCTCCCATTCCTTGTGATTGCGATATTGCGAAATCGCAAATCACACTTTGCACCAGTTCCCTTCTACCATTAACACTCACCGCTCATTCTTTGCGATTGCGAAATTGCAAATTGCGACTCTTAGCTTTTTCCATTGCCACGTCATCCCGATTGCACATTGCATCTCATAGAACTTACCACATTGCAAATCGCATCCTATGGAACTTATCACATCGCAAATCACCGCCCGCAACTTTTACCGCAGCGCAAATCACATTTCACACATTTTAGTTTATTCCCATTAATCCTCACCGCTATCCTTGTAAACTTGCAATATTGCGAGTCAAGACCCGCCACGTCACTCTTCGCACTTCGCACTATGCACCATTTAGTTTATTCCCATTAATCCTTACCGCTATCCTTGTAAACTTGTGATATTGCGGTTCGCGACCCACCATGTCACTCTTTGCACTTCACAATGCCCACAATTTAGTTCATTCCGTTAAGTCCTTACTACCATCCATTTAAACTTGTAAAGTTGCGATTGTGACATCACACATCACAAATTTTGCTGTCAATTGCATTCTGCCATTGCATTTCTGAGTTCTTCTCGCTCTGAAGTCATTTATTGTGTTATAATAAGGTTTCCTAAGGGTTTAATCCCCTATGTCCTCTCCAAATCCATTTATCATGCTATCATAAAGTTTTCTAAGGGTTTAACCCCTCTTTCTGCTTCCAAAACTCATTTCATGTGTTAAACCCTCCATTAGCCCTCTTACCCCTTTTTCTTCCCTCTAAGTTATAAATTAATTATTTTTAATTAAAATTAAGGCATGGATATTTTAGTTGCATGGATGGGAGTATGGTAGATAGATCATAGGATAGGTAGAGTGCATTTAGCCATTTAGCCAAGTTAAGTGTGGTTTAGAATTAATTTCCTTTCTGCTATCTGTTTTCTGCAAATTAAATTAGTTTCATTTTTGGCATTCCTTTCCAGCAATTTAGTTCAGTTTCCTTTCTGTCATTTCCTTCCAGTAATTTACCTTCTAGTTGTTCTCATAATTTAAGAAATAACACCCTTTCATGAAGCAGAAGAAGATGACATGAACATAATGCATCTGATATGTATATAGCACTGTCACCTCAAATTTTGTACAAACCCCGGGTTGATAAAGTAAAGTAGGGAATCCACTGGGAGTTGAAGCATTCTTGGTGCAATACCAGGGCTCACCAGCAGCATTGGCATCAAGCATGTAGAGTAAACGTTACATGTTATGCCCATTCGTTCAGTGGAGTTTGAACACAGTAACACATGCATGCTAAGAAAACATAGTTACATATGTGTTCAACAATGAGAAGAAACGATGTCTAAATTCTTTTTCAACATCACAAGATGAGGGGGTATGCATGCTAACACACATCTTGGGTAATTATGTGGCTGTGAAGAAGGTTGAATCCTCTGCGCCACACCACCATTGGGTTGACCACTGCGTTTTAAAATCACATTTTTGTTTGTCGACTGATGCTACTATGCAACAACGTCATGCGCTCTAACGCTTATTGGTAACCAATAACTAGCCTGATAATGGTGCGTATGGAGGGACCCGAGAGATTCAATTTCATGGACCGATGCTCCGCTGTCGAGATGAAAATGAACCCTTTTTCCTTTCTAGACGTATCAACGACTCCGTGAAGGTTGTGAGATAGTTTCTCATCCAACGTAGTGTTGTTTTCCTAACCTGCTTGGTCGATTGGTGACATCTCAGTTATCTCAGTTCAACATTTGTGGACAAGAGAATCATGCCCAGAGGGAGATAAATGTTTTTCCCATGGTTCAACAGGGGTCGCCAGAAGGCACTGTGTGATCAAGTTACACAGTCACAATTCTTTTTCAGTAGTGACATGTGTGAATCAGCCCTAAACGCGACTGTGCGACCTCCTTTCAAGTCGTAGACCTCCACAGATTGCGAAGTTGCAAGCCTGAGGCATGAACAGAAGGTGCGACCTATTGGGAGTTGCGACTATGCAACTTTGATAGGTCTCTATCCTCACCCAGGTTGCCAAGTCTCACTCCTCAAACAGAGGCCAAAACGATGAGTTACGACCTCGCAACTACCACCAGTCACAACCTCCTTTCAATTTGCAACCTCGCAAAGATTTGTTGAGGTCGCACACCGCACTCTTTTCCTAGCACATAAAAACATGTGGGATTTGCCTTTGGTTTTTGTCATCATCACCATTGGAAAGAAATATTAAACTAGAGCTAACTATACGTTTCAGTTATGTGATGAACGTCGGTTGACATTCCAAGTTTCCTCCCCATTACATGATTAAACAAGCTCGGTATAGGCATGCATGAGTTGTTCATACATTCTTATGCAGAACAAGACTACACAGGGGTCCAAATTGATTTTAGCTCCCATAAATATATTAAATTTCTAATGTTGCTTCCTCAATGCATATAAATATAAATATATAAATAAATAAATAAATAAATAAATAAATAAATAAATATATATATATATATATATATATATATATAGCTACTTTAATGTGTTCACTTGAAGCTAACAGGAGGAAGCTATAGTGTTGACCTAGATGAAGAAAGTTGCCGACTTCCTCTAGAAGCTGCACAATTGGGATTTAAACCAACAAGAAAACTCACGTTATGTGGATGCTCAAGATATCACTCACACACGGAACACCATTGTCCCACTTATTGACTCATGCAAGTTCCCTTGGCACTATAATGGCGTTGGCGGTAGATAGAATCTACTGGTTCGCGTGGTGAAATCTAGGGTTGTCCTTAGGTGAGAAAGGTTCTGAGCTCTCCAAAAGAGAAGTGCAGAAGGAAAAACCCTAGGTTGTGACTTCCCAAGTCACAAACCACCCCAGGTCGTAGGTTGCAAATAGTCTCAAGTAGCAGACCTCCCTAGGTCGCAGGTCACAAATGACTACAGGTCGCAGATAGCCTTAGGTCGCAGATAACCTAAGGTCGTTGGTCACAAATAGCCTTCGGTCCCAAGTGGTGCTAGTCGCAAGCTAGCCCAATGGTCGGGGAGATCAAGAGTCAAGGGAAACTCAAGTGTCACTTCAATCTATATGTATGACTTCGTGAAATCATCAAAGTGACTTTTAGCTCTTGAATTGAAGCTAAGACGAGATAGAGAATTTTTACTTGAGAGCTAAAGGAACTCAGCTCTTGGTATCAGGTAGAGGGATTTATAGTGAGGCTAGGGTTTTGGTATCATGCATTGAGACGAATAGCCCATGCTCCACTATTGGGTTTTGACGAGTTGCAAAATATGTATTTGAAGTTGTGGCAACATTAATAATGTATTCTCTTTTCCTATGTCGATTCACATGCTTGCTTATGGTGGTAGTACTATTTGTCTAATATTTCAATATGTTTGTATGTGTGCTTTCATACATGCAATTGGTTATGAACTGATTCATAGTGGTTGCATGTACATTTTGCTTTTCGAATCAATGTTTATTTGTTTCTTTCCATGTCAGTGATCTATTGTGAACTACTTTGCAGTTAACTTCTGGCATGTTCTCTTTCATGTATGCCTAACTGGGTTTTGGCTCACCGATCCTTCTCATGGCGCATCCCTTTTTATTTGCTGCTTATACTTGCTTATACCTCTGTCTATGGTTCATCAATATTGGGTTGATTTTGTTTCACTGATTGGTCATTTCGCCCTTACCTTCGCTTCGTCATCTTCTCATCTGAAAACCAAGAGTGGAAACACTTATGGCGGTAGATGGGCCCACATAGCGGATGGGGCTCCTATCCCAAATAGTGTGAGGTATAATTCAGACCTTTCACCAGGGATACCCCCTCGTTGTTGGTAGTCCAATTTTTCCTGTCAACATTTTGGCGCTAGAAAGAGGGCTAGATGACAAGTTGAGCCCTTGGAGCCTGTAGTTAGTCTCATATTTGTAAATGGATCGTCCCCAAATAATTCTCCCGAGATGTTTATCGGATTTATTTGTTTCTCAATGCTCAATCCCTGATGAACCTCTATATCACTTGTCTCAGTTAAAGTTCGATGGTGAGAATGGAATTTCCATAACTGAGCACCTTTCTAATTTCCTTGAGTTTTGTGAGGATTATTAAATTTATGATGAGGAGTTAACTTTTGTGATATTCTCCCTCACTCTTGAAGGTCGCGTTAAGAAATGGTGCTGCATGTTGCCAACAGCTTCCATCCATTCGTTCAAGCAACTCGCCAGTGAATTTCAACAAGCTTTTCACTGGTATGATTTTCAAAATGTATTAATAAGGTTAAATGATTTCAGGATGAGACCTCAAGAATATCTAGAGGAGTTTGATATTAGATTTTTTCATCCTTGTTTTTAGTTCCCTGAAAGATATGTCGATTGCGCATATAATTGAACAATTTCAACAGGTGGTTTTCATTTCCTTGCAACACCTTCAATCTACAACGAATCTTGATCCTAATGTCTGTTATGAGAATTCCAAGGATGAAACTGCTATTTGTGACATTTCTCTTCCTCCTTCTAATCTGCTGCGTAATGGAATCTTGGTCGCAAAGAGCGTAAGTGATGATAGATGCTTATAGGAAAATTAAATATGTTGTATCACCATTTTTGGAATCTAAGCTTCTGTGATCCATATAAATTAGTATAAATTCTTTCGGTAATAATCACATGCAAAAGAACGAGGTCAGCATGTGATTATTACCGAAAGAATTTATACTAATGTTGTATCACCTCTGAATATTTCATACACCCTGTCAAATTAGAACTTGAAAACCATATTGGCTTAAAATCTCTCCATGTTGATGAAACCAATCTCGAATCCACTGAACATGTGCCTGGGTCTAGTTCTAAATATCATTCTCCTATCGACAACGAACTAGGCCTTGACTCGAATAAAGATGATCACCTTGTAAAATCCTTGGATCATGACGTGCATGCAGGTTCATTGGCCTCTCTGGATGACACTGATGTGCGAGGTGAAAGTCCTTGTATGATTGGTACCCCCGCATCCTAATCATTTCATCCATTATCCACTGATTCATTTCTTGAGTCTGCCACACCAGTAATTTCTTCAAATTGTTCAAAATTATCTTATGTTGGTGCTGATGGTAGTGATGAATGCAGGGGTAATGTTTCACAATCACATTACAAAATTGATGAGTTTCTTATTTTTGATCTCTTTCATCCGCAATATTTAAATGACCAAGAGAGTGACTACATGTCTTGGAAACCTCAAGATGTTTCTCTTACTCATTCATCCCCATTTTTAACCCTAGAGGAGCCTAATATGCCAGATACCCAATCTAATCAAATTGGTGGTTCTAATGATTATCATTTCTCCAAAAATGTATTCACTCACACCTCTCATGAATGTCATTCGTATCTATCTTTTGATCCTACGAAGCTACCCTAATTCATTGATTCACCTTTTGAATATTTAGGGACTCAATAGGAATTTGAGGCACTTTAGGTTCTGTTGATGGTCATGTCAGGCTCTCATGATCTTGATGAGACCCTTGAACCAAGTCAAATTAGGGTTTCCATGCACCACACTCCTCCCGACATAATCTTGTTGAATGCCAGCTGATCTTGGAAATATCCTCATTCGAGTGATATTTCCCCAAGCACATATTTCAATCCCCTATTAGCTGATATGCATCAACTTATATACCCTAATTTGTTCACTAGAAGGAGGACACCAACCATTGTCTCAAATATTTTTGGTTGTTGCCTAGCCAGTACAGGTTGTAGTTAGGGACAAACATATGATGTTTTACAAACCTCTTTATTACCTAAAAATATTCTGGTCAATTCATCTCATCCTAGGAAATCTAAAGATTCTGATATGTTGGACTATCAATCTGTTAGTTTGCAAAATTCTGACCAAATTAATAATACACTCGCTGACAGTTGTCCATTCACCAGAAATAATGGCCACATGCATTCGCTAGCTGATCTCACGAAACCACCAAATTTTTAAAGCTTCCCATTGGAAGTTTTAGAGTTTTGCTAGGATGGTGAGGCACTTTAGCTCTCAATTATGGTTACATCAGGTCCTCACGTCCCTGATAAAACCCAAGGACAACTTCAAACTAGGGTTTCCAAAATTAGGTTTTATGCACTTGGATTCTCGAGCATCTGAACTTCACCTGGCATATGCTTATTTTCTCCATTCCATTAGATTGATCATACTCAACATCATGATGAGATTTCCACCTGGCTTGATGGATCTTATCTACAAATAGGATATGTCTTACCTCACTTCCAACGAATTTAGGGTTGTGCATGAATGGATGTGTGTCATTTATAAATGATTTTGGGTTTCAAGTACATCTTCTTGTGTATCAGGATGAAATTGCAATTCAGATTGAAAAATATATTATGGCATGTCCTCTGGTCAAAAACTAATGCGATGGGTGAACTGGAAGTCTGATTTCACATAACCCGACCACCTCCCATATTAAATTAGGGTTTTAGGTTTAGGCTAGCTAGGGTCTGTTAATAAAATTTTACTGGCTCAAGTTTTTAATTAGGGTTTTCTTTATGGTTTAAAATTATGTTTGCTATCATTTTCTTACGGTAAGTAGCTTTATGCATTATAATTTTCCATTAGTTTGCATTCATGCCCTTTCATTTGCTCATTGATGCATGATATTTAGATAATCATTGCATGCACTTTTCCTCTTTTTTCACCTGTGACTAGTTGATTCCTCTCGCACATGGCATCACATTGCATCATAAGACTCATGTGTTGCATCACGTCATACCCTTTCCTTCTCGCAACATATGGATTGATTGTTTTTCTAGCCTAGAAATTTTCTGTATATTGCATGCCTCTGCATGAGCCTTCATCAAACGCGAAGCCTTCAAACCCTCGGTGCCTTGAATAGAATTCTTAATCCTTCTTGCACATGTTTGAAGCCAGATGGATTACTTTCACCTCTTTACATGCATCGAAACCCTACAGGTCTTCCTTTCCTTCCTTGTCATAATTGCTAAAACCCTAACCCTAATGTTTGTGTAAGGTTGTAGTGGTTACCCCAAGAGGCATCTTCTGTCAAAGACAATCATCAAAGTCACATTATGGGAATCATTCCTACGATTCTAATTCATTAGCCAGGGAGATACGAGAAATTTTCTCGTGGGGAACCCTAATTAGTTTAAATGACCTGTAATCATAACCTGAACCTTGTGCTCAACATAGTCTTGAATATCTCAATGATGTGTCACATGTTTCACCTCTTAGCTAGAGATGGGATGTGAACGCTTGGCCTGAAGAAAAACCCAAATCATAATATATTTCAGTTTCTGTCAAACAAGAAACAACCTCTCTTGCAAAGAAAAATAACTCGGGATCCCTCATCCGCCCCAGGTAAATAATTTACACAAAGAATAAGTGCCAGAAGCACATACAAATAAGTGCTATAAGCACATGAAACACATAAGGGTAAAGGATTGAGAAAGGTTTTCTGTGCAGAGAGGTAGTGCAACGACTCTATTGTGGTACTGTTCAGGCCTGTTGGTAGTGGAGAAACACCAAAAGCTTATCTTAAAAATTCTAAATATAATAAGCCCTCTGCTTGGTCCTTTACATCACCATCAACTCTTGGCATGCATGAATTTCTACTTGGGTGTTTTCTGATTAACAAGAACTAGCCGAGGCACAAAGGGAAGGCATATCTATAAAGGTCAAAGAAACGGAAGAGATACCCATAGTGCTTGCCCAATATTCCCTTGCGTCATCACCTAGACTCAGGCTAGTATAGGGACATTGCTAAAGATGTTGGATTCTACTAGTGGTTCACCAATTGTTGTAGCTTCTACAACACCACCCAAAATTTTGGGTATATTCAAAATTTCGGGTCCCCCCCTGCTCGCTCAGCCATTAGGGTTTCGACCCAGCCTTCAGTCAGTGATATCCCCATGACCTATTCCTACCAAACCCTATCACCACCCCCACTTGTCTTGCTATCTCATAACTACACTAGGGTTTGGGGGTTTTGGATGCTACATAGAGCATTGAGATTTATTCTGGAGATTCGAAGCTAGGTTGACCATGGTAGTCATCACCGAGCCATGAGGGGCACTGAGCCCGGATGGATAAGGCTTCAATTTGGCTTGCCTCAGGTTTATCATGCCAGGGTTTGAGAGAAACCCTAACTTATCCAAAGGGAAGTCCTCTTTCCTATGTTAACCTAATTTTCACCCCCATGTGGTTGCATTCCCATTGGAATCATGCAACATCACAGTGAGAGTCATTGCCAAGACTATTAACCTAATTGCTTGGAAGATCCTACCCCTTAGCATGTGCATTAGGGTTTGCGTGAACTGTATGCCCCTTTTGTGTCCTTGTAGCCCAAGATGCGTGTGATTAGTAATCTAGCCTTGCTTTTCATTTAATTCCCACCCTACAAAAGCATGGTCCTATTTATTTCAAAGAGCCTTCTCTGTGAATGCATCATCACCTTGTGGTATCATGAAGTATCAAGGTCTATTACCATCAACATATACGTGAAAACTCATGAGTTTAAACTGATTTCCAAACTTAAGTATGATCAAACAATTAATTTAATTTGTAACATCTTAGTTTGGATAATTCAATATTGATGCTCCTCAAGTGAATTATTTTATGCAGTCAATTGTTTGTTCTCATCACTACCGTGAGCTAACTTGTTCTTAACCCACCACTTTCAGGAAATTGGTTAAATATGTCACCAGTATACATTGAACGATGTAACAGTTTCACTAAGAATCCATTGGCAAGACACCATTAAGATACTCTACAAGATGAGGTTCCAATTGTCCATGTGAGCTACACAAACTCTTCAAGGGGGTTTTTAATATGACACGATTATACCCTCTCCAACATGCGTCCATTATTCGACATATGGCATAGTTGGTATTCAATATGGATAGAGGATTAATTCCTTTGACTATAGAATATATTAGCGCACTTAAAAGCCTTATAATTTGCATGGTAACCACCATAAAGGGCCAACGCACTTCAAAGAAACACATAAGGACGAAAATGATGAAGGAGATGAAAGGCATATCTCTGTTTTCAATTGAGATCAGAGGTGCATGTCAGAAAGTATGTTTCAAGCGTAGCCAAGGTATTAAGAGGCCGAATGGGAATCACACCTTTAACTCAGATAAAGGGGCCATGAACGATAGCTATTTCAACACCAACCATGGAAGAAGGCCTTCAAATGATCAATACTAATGAGGATGCATTATGAAAATGAATTGCGTACTGCATAGTAGCATTGGCATCAAGCGTGCGAAGTTAACGTTACATGTTATGCCCATTTTTCAAGTGGCGTTTGAACACAATAACACAGGCACACTAAGAAAATGAAGTTACATATGCATTCAATAGTGAGAAGAAACAATGTCTAATTTATTTTTCAACATCACAAGATGAGGGGGTACGCATGCTAACACATAGGCTGGGTGATTATGCGTCTGTGAAGAAGGTCGAATCCTCTACGCCACACCACTGTTGGGCCGACCACTGCGTTTAAAATCACATTTTTGTTTGTCGACTAATGCTACTATGCTGCAGCGGCATGTGCTCCAATGCTTCTTGGTAAACGATGGCCAAACTGAGAATGGTGGGTATGGAGGGACCCGAGAGACTCAATTTCATGGACCGATGCTTCGCTGCCGAGACAAAAATGAACCCTATCGCCTTTCCAGATGCATCGATGACTCCATGAAGGTTGTGAGATAGTCTCTCATGCACGAAACCAGAGAAAAAATGTGCATTAAGGGTCGTCGAGGCAGCACTATTTTCTTAACATGCTCGGTCGATTGGTGACATCTCATCTATCCTAGTTCGACATTTGTGGATGAGAGAATTTCACCTAGTGGGACATAAAAAATATTTCCATGGTTCAGTAGGGGTCGCCAGAAGGCACTATGGGATCAAGTCACACAGTTGCAATTCTTTTGCAGCAGTGACAGGTGTGACCAAGCCCCAAATGCGACTATGCGACCTCCTTTCAAGTTGCATACCTCCACAGGTCGTGAAGTCGCAGGCTTGAGGCATGAATAGAAGGTGAGACCTATTGGGAGCTACGACTATGCGACTTCCATAGGTTTCTATCCTCGCCCAGTTACCAAGTTGCAGTCCTCAAACAGAGGTAGAAATGATGAGCTGCGACTTTGCGACTAACACAAGTCGCAACCTCCTTTCAAGTCACAGCCTCTCAAATCTCTACTAAGGTCGCACACCGCACTCTTGTCCCAGCACATAACAACAAGTGGGATTTACCTTTGGTTTTCATCATCATCACCATTGGAAAGAAATATTAAACTAGACCTAACTATACGTTTTGGTTATGTGATGAACGTTGGTTGGCATTCCAAGTTTTCTCCCCATTACATGATTAAACGAGCTCGGTATAGGCATGCATGAGTTGTTCATACATTCTTATGCAGAACATGACTACACAAGGGTCCAAATTGATTTTAGCTCCCATAAATATATTAAATTTTTAATGTTGTTTCCTCGACGCATATATATATATATATATATATATATATATATATATATATATGCGTTGAGGAAACAACATTATAAATGGCATGAGTTGTTCATACATTCTTATGCAGAACATGACTACACAGGGGTCCAAATTGATTTTAGCTCCCATAAATATATTACATTTCTAATGTTGTTTCCTCGATGCATATATATATTTATGTGTGTGTGTGTGTGTGTGTGTGTGTGTGTGCATGTATGTATGTATATATGTATGTATGTATGCCTAATTTAATGTGTTTACTTGCAGGTAACAAATGGAAGATATAGTGTTACCCTAGATGAAAAAATTTGTTGACTTCCTCTAGAAGCTACACAACTAGGATTCAAACCAAAAAGAAAACTCACGACATGTGGATGCTCAAGATCTCACTCACAAATGGAACACCACTGTCCCATTTATTGGCTCATGCAAGTTCCCTTAGCACTGGAATGGCGTTGGCGGCAGATAGAAGTTTCTGGTTTGCGTGGCGAAAGCTAGGGTTGTCCTCTGATGAGAAAGGTTCTAAACTCTCCAACAGAGAGTTGCAGAAGGAAAAACCCTAGGTCGTGACTTCCCAAGTCACAGACCAGCCCAGGTCGCAAGTTGCAAATAGTTTCAAGTCACAGACCTCCCTAGATTGCAGTTCGCAAATGACCGCAGGTCACAGATAGCCTCAGGTTGCAGATAACCTCAGTTCGCAGGTTGCAAATAGCATTAGGTCACAAGTGGTCCTATTCGCAAGTTAGCCCACTGGTCAGGGAGATCAAGAGTCAAGGGAAACTCAAGAGTCATTTTAGCCTATATGTATGACTTCGAGAAATCAGCAAAGTGACTTTTATCTCTTAAATTGATGCTAGGACGAGATATCAAATTTGTGCTTGAGAGCTAAAGGAACTCAACTCTTGGTATCAAGGAGAGGGATTTGTAGCGAGGCTAGGGTTTTGGTATCATGCATTAAGACAAATAGCCCATGTTCCAATATTGGGTTTTGACGAGTTGCGAAATATGTATTTGGAGTTGTGGCAACATTAATAATATATACTCTTTTCCGATTCCAATTCACATGCTTTCTTAGGGTGGTAGTACTAGTTGTCTAATATTTCACTATGTTTGTATGTGTGCTTTCATACACGCAATTGGTTATGAATTGATTCATAGTAGTTGCATGTACGTTTCGCTTTTCGATTCAGTGTTTATTTGTTTCTTGCCATGTCAGTGATCTATTGTGAACTACTTTGTAGTTAACTTCTGGCATTTTCTCTTTCATGTACGTCTGACTGGGTTTTGGCTCACCGATCCTTCTCATGGTGCACCCATTTTTATTTTTTTCTTAGAATTTCTGATAACTCTGTCTATGGTTCGTCAATCTTAGACTGATTTTTCTTCACTGATTGGTCATTTCACCCTTGCCTTCGCTTTGTCATCTTCTCATCCGACAACCAAGAGTGGAAACACTTATGGTGGTAGCTGGGCCCACATACTAGATGGGGCTCCTATCCCAAATGGTGTGAGTTCTAATTGGGACCTTTCACCGGGGAGACCCCCTTGTTGTCGACAGTACAATTTTTCTAAAGGCACTTAGCTCTTGGTATCAAGGAGAGGGAGTTGTAGTGAGGCTAGGGCTTTGGTATCATGCATTGAAATGAATAGCCCATGTTCCACTATTTTGTTTTGATGAGCTGAAAAATATGTATTTCAAGTTGCGGCAACATTAATAATATACTCTTTTAAGACACCGATTCACTTGCTTGCTTATGTTGGTAGTACTAGTTGTCTAAACTTTCACAGTGTTTGTACGTGTGCTTTCATACACACAATTGGTTATGAATTGATTCATAGTGGTTGCATGTATGTTTTTCTTTTCGAATCGATGTTTATTCGTTTATTGAAATGTTAGTGATCTATTGTGAACTACTTTGCAGTTAACTTCTGGCAGGTTCTCTTTCATGTACCTTTGATTGGGTTTTGGCTCACCGATCCTTCTCATGGCGCACCCCTTTTTATTTTCTTCTTAGACTTCCTTATACCTCTATCTTTGGTTCATCAATCTTGGGTTGATTTTGCTTCACTGATTGGTCATTTCACCCTTGCCTCTGCTTCGTCATCTTCTCATCCGACAACCAAGAGTGGAAACACTTATGGCGGTAGCCAAGCCCACATACCGGATGGGGCTCCTATCCCAAATGGTGTGAGGTCTAATTGGGACCTTTCACCAAGGAGACCCCCTTGTTGTCGACGGTACATTTTTTCCTGTCAACATAATATAATAACCATCTATGAGTCATCATAAATGGAAATGGAATGGACACCTTTGTATAGAGCAAATGAAATAGTATACCATGAGTACTGCCTTATTTTTGGATCCTTTGTCCAACCAAAATTTGAAGGATATTTTATAGTTATCCTATGGTAATAAATTCCCATCAAAATTTATATGGCCTGAATTCCTCTTAGAATCATCATTAGAGTATCCCTATGCAATATTTGGGTTTCTTACGTTCTGAGGTTTTACTTTGGGATTAACTGGATCCAAAGGATGAGAAGCTTTAAGTATGTGATATACATGTGTAGGAGATCTTCTCTTTCTAGAGAAAATTTCATTGTTCCTTGTTAACCATAGAGACCAGATGATTGACAGTGGGATGGATTTAAATCCTAATATGTCTTTAGTGTTCCTAGTGATTTTTAATATTAGAACCCTTTCGGGGTATCTTAACAGTGGTAAACTCATATAAATAGTTCCAAACTTCCATATAAAAGTGGCAATAAACAAACATGTGCCTCACATATTCCAAAACTTCCTCGCAAAGTGCATAGTAAATTCAAAAATTTCAGTAAGGAAGCTAGCTTGATAAAGGAATGCACAAGTTTCAGGATGCATGTATTAATTAAAAATTAAAAAGAAAACAAAAAGAGCTACAATATTGCAATGAACATAAGTGATTTACCTTGATGTACAAATCTATTTTAAATTAGATAATTATCTTTGAATGACTAAGACCTTGCACTGGATTTATGAGTTTCTAGGGAACATAAAATATTCAATTCTATCTAGATTTGAAATAGGCGAGAGAAAATTACAACATCAACCATGTCTTTCTCAAATAACAAGGAAACAACATATGACAAATGCAACAATTCCACCTAGGGTAAAAACTGTATCAATCAAGATTTTAGTCTTCATCTTATCATCGTTCAACTAATTATGTGCTTTCAAAAATTGATGATAAGATTACAAAACATTGTTGTAGTTCATATTTCTATGGAAACTTAGAGCTCTTTTAAGGATGACTAAATTGTTTTGACCATTTACATGGGCAACTCCCATGTCTTCCAACTGCACTATAAGCTCAGTCAGCTTCAGAGTCACATAAGTACCATTAAAATTTGGAGTCATATAAGAGCCATTATAAGAAATAAATAAATGAAACAACATGGCAACTAATGGTGGGAGGGCAGTCTCACATAATCAAACAACATGACAATCAAAGTTGAGAGTTTACACTTTGATAAAGGAGGGGATTTTAAATTCTTAGAAACTATATTACGAGTAAAAAATGATATATTTGACTATACACTCTTCATATCATAGGAAGAAAAGACTGACCAATCACATATATTCATCTAGAAAACATTCAACCATTATATACTCTCAAAAGAACCAAATTCTCAACTATATCTTGCTAGAAATGAAATAAAATGACACAAATTTTACTGTTGACTGCTAAATTTACCCAATCATATGGATTTAATAATCAAGGGAATACAAATAGATTGGTTGCTTGGGCTCCCAATATTGTGTTCATTAATGAAATTATAGATGCATTACAATCCTCCCTCACCTATCGATCATCAAGTGAACTTGGAAAACTTTGATTCAATTACAAGAGAGTTAAAATGGTTGATATTTTATATTGGATTCAAAATCTACCTTACATACTACACCCCTTTAAAAAATATTCATCCTTTTTGTCACATTCCAGTACCAATAAGACTAGCTGCAAGAACATATTTGGTGTGTGACCACCATTTCAATTCTTTCAGAACTGAAAATAAGATAGCTAAGGAAGGAGTAATCTCATTGTGTCATTTTCTATCATCTATTTGATTTTTTTGTTTTTCTTTAGAACATATAGCTTTGTTTCTAACATGTTCCTGTATAGGTTATTTATCTTATTTCCTTGCATATTTTTTAATTATATCAGTTCAAAATGGGTAAGTGAAGAAAATGAAAAAATATCATGGATCTTGAGGTGCGAGACCTCAAAGACAAAATGACCTTCTCTAGTAAAGACTTATTTTGAAAGGAAATAAATAAAAATAACAATAGTATTGATCAAGTTTCCTTAATCCTGTTAAAATGAGTTTATGAATTTATCAAAGGAGAGGAAGCGAATCCCATTTCTCCATGTAATTTCATACAAAAAACAAACAAAGAACCAAAACAAAGAGTTATCGCTGCATTGCAATATGAAATGTGAGTATTTAAAAAATGCATTGCTTAGATCCTCTGAAACCATGTTTATCTTTCTTTGTATGTACTAACATTTTATTTTTTTTGTTTAGTTATCATTGTTCATTTGGCCTAGAGGAAAAAAAAATAGGCCCTCCACCTAAACGAAGGACCTCATTTGTGCAGAAGAGGGGTTTCCAATGCCATTTTATTGTGAAGGTTATGAATGAAATTCCTGATAGAGAAATAATAGTCTAAATATGTATGAACATGAAGATGGGGAACGTTAGCCTTGTCATGACCAACATGACAGTTCATGGGAGACTAGGACCTTGCATAGGCTAAAGCTTTCAAGAGACGTTGTTGCATATGTAGAGAGTTGTTTATTTTTGGGAGTGTTTGTTGATATAGTGTATAGAACCCACATTAAGGGACATGTTAACATGGATGTGGAAGCTTGGGATAGGGATTTATTCTTATGCAGGAAATATATTGCAAATATATATAATAGGTTGGCAAAGAGAAATTATCAACTTCACAAAAATGATGAAATGAGTGTAAGCATTTGGTATCAAAAGCACCGGGAAGATTTTTTCTTTTACCATAAGCCCAATGGTGTGGAGGTCCCTTTTATAATAGTGATTCAAACAAAGTGGATGTTGGAGACAATGGTCAAGCTATTGCACAATAGCTTAATAGCCATGGATTCATCATTTAATACAAATAAATATGGTTTAAGTCAGATGCCAATGATTGATTGAATATAATTATTTAAGTTGTAGACATTCAATATGATTAATAAATTTTAATTGTCTTTATTAACATTGAATATGACAGTATAATTTTTATACACTCGTGGCATTTAATGAACAACAAAGTGAGGTTCCAGTTGCATGGGTTGTGGCATCACGAAACACATCAGATGATATTGCACTATGGTTGGAGTAGCTCATGCAAAAGTGTTTCCAAATCCGTCATGATTGGAAAGTCAACGCCTTCACGGTCAATGATGTATTGGATGAAATCAATGCCTTGAGGTAACTTTAACATTGTCATGATATAACCAAACTTGCATTTTTTCTAAAAATATCACACTAAAATGCATTGAAAATGGCAGGAGGATCACACGTTGTGATGTGATCTTATGTGTTTGGAAAGTATGAAGGTCTTGGTTAAAAAATGTCAATCGATTGGTCACTAGTTCGATAAATCCAATGAGACATTCATTGAGTTAGGTTTCATCATGAAAAACACTCTCAATTATGAAGTGGAAGATGAAATCAATCAATTTTTTATAAAATTTGCAAATGAAGAGAAGTTCTTAGATTATTTCCACAAGAATTGGGTTTCCGGAGATAAGATTTGTAATTAAACAAAATTTTCATATTATATGCATTTTTGTCTTATATAAAGGTGATATATTGCGACTAACATGGTTCTATTTGCAATTAGGGATGTGGGTGAAAGGTTGTCGGGAGTTTACTCATGCAAATTAGGAGACCAATAATGTTGTTGAGTCATACCATTATTACCTAGAAACAACTTTTATATTTGATAGAAGGAAAAAATGTGCCCGTAGGATGGATTTGGTGTTGCATATTCTACTAACAATCGTTAAACCTTGTTATCGTCTCAAGGAAATATTAAAAGAAGAAATATTTCTAAAAAACTACAAGAGAGAAAAGAAGCTTGAATCATCAGTGCAACAAGCAAGAAAAATTGTGGGAATTGATTTTTGTCCTCATGAGAGCATAACTCATGCTTACTTGGTGAGAAGTCGGACAGATTGAGGTAAGAAAAACCTCGTCACCTAGTATTGCACAGATTTTATAACGTGTGAATTTCCATGTTCTATTTGTGGAAACATTTTCAAGCAAGACATAAAGGTTAATTGGTTGTATTTCTACTCGAATAATTAAAATCTATTGATTCATAAACATGCAGAGGATAACATATTCAATGACCCTCCTGACATCAATATATATCCCCAAAACCATGATTTATATTTCGACGCCACTCTTATGGCCACAAATATTGTTGATGTAGATGCCGAGACACTTCATTTGGAAAGGGAAGATTTGTATAGCCATGTTCATCTCATTTTAGATAACCCTTCTACTACTTTGAAGAAGACAAAGAAGTTGGCTGGTATGGTTAAAAAAAATGTTGGATGAAACCAATAATTTGCACATTATGGATTTTGACTTCACACTTGGGTTGGGTTCTCTTGATTCATCTTTGACGAGAAAGAAGAGTTTCCTTACCCTTACAAAGAAAAGAAGAAGAATCAGGAAAAACAATGGTTTGGAGATTGATTTAAATGTTGATCTATTAGAATATGAAACATTTGAGTTTTGATACCTCAATAAGCAAGGACGTCCTCAATCAAATAATTACTTCTCTATGGTTCCAGGATAGTTTCATGTGTTGAATAGAGTCATGGTTTAGATTTAAGTATTTAGTCATCACCATTATTTAACATGTGATATGTTTATTTTTATATCAATGCAACAATCCACAACCATGTCAATAACCAAAATACCAAAGGGAGATGCAAGACCATCCAACCTTACCTTCCATGCCAGGTACATTTGACACTCTATTTCATTATGTGCACACTATTGACACTCTATTCACACTCTATAAAATTTCATTGCGCTATCATATGACACTTTCCTAGGTAATTATAGAACAAGTGGAGAAGCATCGTATTCTACCATGACTGATCATCCATGGAAGGGCTTCAACTCTAGTGGTAATCAATGAAGTGTGCACAAACAATAAGTAAGTACTTTCCAGAAAGTGTATGCATGTACTTTCCAAAGTGATGGGAAAATTAAATGCATGGTAACTTGGATAGGGTTCTTTCATTTATTTGGTTTGAGTGGTAAAATATTCTTAATATTCCTTATTTTTCCATGGGAAATTTGCATGTGCCTCACATAGCTTGGGTCGGTAATGGATATGAAAATATCTTCCTTGATAAATTACTAAATTTGTTTTAAGACTGTTGCAACATGATTTTTCATCCAATTTTCCCTAAGAATATTATTAGATAGACCTTTAATAGGCCCATTTGACCCCCTAGCCCAATTTAACAAAGACATTCAGGCCTGCAGATGGTATTCAGAAAATAACATTTTCCTAGGCATCACAACTGCCATGTCACTAGACCTGATACTAACTTTTGAAAAATCATATAAAAAAATAAATACAATATATAGACATAAAATTTATATAATGTGATTGTCAGTTCATTTCTTGTGCTCAATTGTTGAGTGAAAATTTCTTGGAGTTCTATTATTTTTTGCGACATCCTCTTATGTGCAACATTATGCCTGGAACGTATTCAAACTGTGGGATGGTGATGGAGAACCACTTGGTTCCTGTAGTCCTAAAAATAAGTATTATGGGAACTCATGATGATAGCATCTCAAAATAGGAGAGGAGAAATTTAAATTCACCAATTATATTTGAGGATACTATGATAATTGATAACGTATCTTGTAGTGAACTTCATGAAGATTTATTAACAAGGGTGATTTCACAGTTTCCTGTGTCTAACTTCTTCCATTTTCGTTTAATGTGAAAAGCATGGAATTCAATGATATGTTATCCAAGTTTTTTTAATGCTTGTTTAGAAGTCCCTTTCTGTTTCCCATGGTTCTAAATGGTGGACTCCAAGTTAGATGATGGAACTGTGTATTTGAACATAGATAGTGTATGGATTAAAAATGCAATCTTCATGTGTACCATAAGAAACTATAGATATAAGAAAAATGAGATGCATATTTCAACTTTTCAACAATTCTATGATCCAAGGCATTGCTAAATTTATATTATTTAGTGATGAAGTGCATTTCCTGAGGTTTTTTCAAGGATAAATACATTATATTTATGATATGTATTTTCATTTGTCAGGAATGTGATAAATATAACTTATACTCGAAGAAAATTATTATTTTCCAATATCAAATAATGCTTCATTAATTGCATCTTGCTGAGGAACCTCAGAAAACTGGACCTTGTGCATATTTCTGCCATGTGAGTGATTAGCATCCCTCGGATATTTTCAGTTGTAAACGCATATTTAGCATGACTCAGTCCAATGATTTTTGTTCTAAATTTTGATAAACTATTTATTAGAACGTGGAACCTTACCACTGAATTTTCCAACTAAATGCTCACTATTCTATGATGGATTTCTATTATCATCATCATTCTTATTAGTTGTTTTAAGCAAAGAAATGTTTCCTATTAGCCCAACAATATTTATGATGTATAATAATTTGTGAAAAGACTCCAATATCCATGGATTTCATAATGTCTCTAGTGATGTTATCAAGGCTAAAAGAAATAAGAAGAAATCAAAATGTGTCCTATACATTAGCATTATTATAGGAATACTTTGCAGCAATAGGTGCAAATGGGGTAGTTTTGTTGGTCAATAGAAAGAAAACAGGTCTTTCAAAAAACCTATAGCAGTTCACTACAAGGGGCCTATCATACCCAAGTCAGAATATGGAAGTGTCAAAGGAAAAGAAAATCAAGGAGCAAATGAAATGCACAACAGATCTACTAATGCTTACATAGACATTGGATCAGTTGAATAAAACAACTGAGAACTTCAGTCTTGATTGTAGAGTAGAGGGTTTTGTCTACCATGGTATCTTGAGTGGTACCCATTTTCTATTAAGTAGATCAAGATAGGGATCTCAGATGTGCTGAGAAGTCTGTTCCAAGTTCAACACAATAATCTTATAAGATTCATGGGGATATTCAATGAAGGTGAGGATTATTCTTACCTGATGTTTGAATATGCAGAAAATGGGTCTCCAAATCATTGGCTTCATGGTGGTTTAGTTATGAAAAACAAATTTATAACCTCATGTTCTCGATTCCTGATGTGGGATCAGAGGCTGCATATCTGTCTTGATGTGGCCATGTGACTGCATTATATACACAAACACAAACATCCCAGTTGTGTGCACAAGGACATCACAAGCAAAAATATTACGTTGAATGTAGAATTGAAGGCAAAGATATCAAATTTCAGCATGGGTACCAAGGATAATAACTCAAGTACACCTGCATATGTCATGGCTCCTGAATACATTTATCTGCTATTGGTGTACATTGGGAGTGCATTTTTACTCATTTTTACTGGTCATAATACAATATTGAGGAGATAATAACAATAGAGAGTGTAGAAGCTCACAATGTGAAACAAATGGACATTTGGGAATGGATTTTTCACTATGCATTGTGGATGAAAAGGAGGATCGAGTTTATGTTTAGCTTGCAGTTTATTCATTGCATGCACACATAGAAGTGTGCTATTGTAAATTAATTAAGTAAACATTCATTTGGTTTATAAGTTGTTTTTTGTTGTGAATCCATTGTTTATGAGAGATGTGAGAGATATTGTAATACGAAGAGAATTGATGTTTAAGGCTTTGTAATCAAAATTTTGTGGCTAGTGTAATTTATCAATTCTTATTATTTCCATTGTATTTTAGCACAATGGATTCTTCAAAGAAAATGAATTTTATTTAATTTTAACTTTGTTCAAGATACCATAGGGATACTATGTATATTCCCATGGTAATCTGAAATATCTTATAGAGTGAAATTTAACTAAATTTCTTATGACTTAATTTTGGAGTGTAAGTTAAAGCTTTTGCATGAATTTAGCATTTCCCGAGAAAAAATTGAATGAAATGGTAACCGCCATTCTAAATATTAACCTTCAATGCCCTACACTTGTATGATATATTACTAACTCACAATAAATGATGAAGGGTTCCCATACTAGATTTGTGAGGCTTATTTCTTCATTTTAGCCGAAGTCTCCCCTATTTCACTCTCAGGTGGATGTACCCTTGTTGACCTTTTTTATAATTTTTTTTAATTATAATGGATGGAAGGATTTGGTGTAGAGGAAATATATTATTTGTCTTAATAGGGGATTGAGGGCTTAAAATTCACCACACCCTTTTGGCTTGCACCACACCTATATTTAAATGAAAATGAAATTAAATTGAATCGAACCACTTTGTTTTAGTTCTCCACTTGGCCACATGGACTAGACTTGGATGGGTTATGAAATGTCCTCCGACATGGAATTTTGATACATATTCCTGCATGGGCTTCTCTATTCTCATTCACTTTAACCTTTTGATATGTATTCCTACATGGGCTCCTCCATTCTCAATTGCTTTAACCAACTTGTTGTAGATGTCGGTTTATTTTTTTTAACTTGAATCAAAGTAATATATTAAACTCGTTTCAAGATCTAAAAATAATTGAAATTTTGTAGGTGAGGTCATATATAAGGTTGGGTTGAGGAGAGGCCCTGTACATGGTTCATGGCAGAGGAGATCACAAGTATGATACTTGCACTTCCATTTTCATTTCTCCATGCAAGGCACATATAATTTTCCACACGTAAGAACATAATGACTGTGCAAAAAAAGTTTCTCCCAACGATGCTAGTAAGGAGGAAAAATATCGTAGCAACCAACCGTGCATTTGTTGTCATTCCCTCATACTAGTGGTGACTCAATTTCCAATTGTGGGCAGTGTGTGACATTGACTAACCTTTTCGTTTTCTTACTACTACGATTCATGGACTACACCTATCATCAACACTTAGCCACTTTTTCATCAAGTGTTTACTTTCTTCAATAATACAACGAAAATACATTCAATTATATTTTAACAGTTATACTTCATAAACATCAATAGCACCAAGTATGTGCATTCGTGAAGGGAGGGGAAACTCCCAGTTAAGTCTAACAAACAATATTTATAAATATTATATAAGTATAATTTTACAAAATACAATTTTACATAAGTTGTGTAGCCAATTGACTTGGCCTACACACAACCAAATCTGCCAAGACCCGTCCCATAGTCGTACAACACACAACTGGCACCTTCCCGCACTTCCAATACCAGACACCCCAAGTTAGGTCACTACAAATGATCAGGAGATCAAGTCATTTGCTCAAAAATGAAAGTTCTTGAAACAGGTCTGAACCTGAGCTACCGGAAAGGTCTCATCGTTACGATTCTGGCACCGTGAACAGTTCAAAAAATCAATGTTGTATGAGGAAGATATCGTGTTCTGTTCATTTTTCCAAACAGCAAAATTTTTGTGACTGGATGCCCAGTCAGCTTGTAGGTATAGTCAGTGGAATATTCTTGGAATATTCCATTTTCTTCTGAGCCAATGGGATGGTGCCATGTGTCACATTATGGGCCATTGGATGTTGATGGTACGAACTTGATCTAGACCGTTGGATGAGGTTTTGGATGGGCCAATGGATGAGCGACATGTGGCAAGCCCGCAAGCCTCCACGTGTCCTCAAGATGGTGGTGTAAAATTTATGTGGAGTCAACGGGGGTCAAACCCATGACCTCATGTCCGCCCGCAAGTCCGTTTACCAATTCACCTATACATGTTTCTTAACCTATTACAGTGTGAAGTCGTATTTCAAGTTTGAATGTTTCAGCAATGAGGGCTTGGGAGGCCAACCTTGAAGGGCCAACCCCCTTTTCATGTAACCATGCGCCAGGACCACGACCTTCACCCTAACCGCTAGCAAACAAAATCGTCATGACAAAGGGTTCACATGGGTGTTAAACTTGTAGCATATAGTTTTAAAACAGGCAGCAATTAGAACCATAACCACCGGCGGAAAGGATTGATGGTTGATCACATGTGGAGGGTTACGCTAAATGCGACAGTTAATGTTGCGGAACCATACTCCCGGTTCCAAGATATTCGACGGGATTCAAACAGTTAGCAGAGGTTATGATGGGGGTGGCATGTGACCACCCCGCCACTCACACTTAATTCCAGATTAAACTGTCTGACATATTTGGAGAATGCCCCTAAATTTTGGGTTTAGCCATTAATTTATCTTAAGTTAACTGTAGTTCTCCACAGTTAGTGAAGATTTTCTAGCTGACATTGGGAAAAAGGCATTGAGAGGTCAATTTTCGACCAGTTTTGGTGAAACAAGAGTCTACCTAGACTAATTTGAGCATTATGGAGCCATTGGTGCAGAGAAAACAACCATTAGAGGCCTGAAAACATATGTAATTTACAATTTTGAGAATAATGACAAAGAGGGACATGCCATTGGGAATTGGACCAACAGATGTAGCCTAGGAGGGGTGAACTACTTCATCATGCCTACTTATGTGTGAATGTTTTTCTCTATTATGCACTATTGTTCAGTGTTTTTAAGGCTTATTTACATGCTTAAAGTTCACTAATTCATCTATGTTTCATGGATAAATCATTCATTCCTTAAACAAACATATGAAGAAAAATTGTACATGTTTTATTTAACTGATTGGAAACTTGGCACAACAAAACTAATACACTCCTTTCATATCAGGTTGGTATCGGAGCTAGAGTTCTATCTCTGGTGTTTTTATGTGCAAGGATTTGTTAACTGTTTGCAAGGGTTTTCATGCTTACTAGGCTCAAGCTTAAGAGAGGAGAAGGCAAATTGGTGGAAGCAAGAGGTTCTCAAAGTGAGCCACATAAAAGGAGGGAAATATTGCCACATTCTCCACCACCTAATTCACCTCCAAGAGAAAAGAAAAACCATCAAGCATGCCTCTAGGAGAAGGGGAAATCCATGAAGAGATGGATCCCAAAGAGGAAGAACGAGTGAGAGTCCTATATCAAGAAAATAATGATAAACTAGAAGAGGAAAGGTCAAAACTTCACAAGGAAGGAAAAGGATCATTAGGAGGCCATAATGATGAAGATAAATCCAAGAAGGGTAATGGAGGAAATGGAGACAATGGAAAGTCGCCATCATCACCCTCATCTTCATCTTCGTCATCCTCTACTTCATCTTCAGTACATCAACCATACAAGTCAAAGAACATGGGTAAAAGTCCTTTTCTAAAACTTGATGTTAAGTTTGAGTATCCAATGTTTGATGGTGAAGTTAATGCAGAAAAGTTGGATAATTGGATTAGGAAATTAGAGGTCTATTTGAGAATTCAAAATTTTCATGATGATGACACCAAAATCCAACTAGCTTCATTGATAATGGAAGGTGCAACTCTTGTTTGGTGGGAATCCTAGACAAAGGAGGAGATCAAGAAATATCGTAAGATTATTTTATCATGGACTAATTTCATTTCTGCAATAAAACAAAAATTTTATCCATTAGCTCACATGAAGAAAGCCATAATGGACTGGGAAAATTTTAAACAATTGAAAGGACAAAATATACAAGTGTATACTCAAGAATTTAGGAGAAGAGCTCTTTTACTAGGAGTATATTTCATAGCCAAGACACTTTGCTCAATTATATAGGAGGGTTACATACCTACCTAAGACATACAATCCTCATGGTTAACCCTACAAGCCTAGATGAGGTTTGTGTTCAAGCCACACATTTAAAGGCAAGGGGAAAACAAAACTTAGATGGGAATGAGGAAAATGACTTTAAAGGCAAATGGAAGAAAAAGAGAAATGCAAATACTAGAAAAGAGAAGGGAAAATTATTTTGCAAACATTGTTCTAAAACTAGCCATGATGAGGACCATTGTTGGAAACTTCATCGAGAGTTGAAACCATAAATTTTGAAGGCCAAAGAGAAAGCCAAGAAGAAAGGAAAAAATGTTGCAATAGCTAAAAAATACCTACGGTCAGATTCAAGAGATGAAAAAAAAATCATAGCTATGGGACTAAAGAACATAAAGGGGAAAGAGAATGAAAATAAACCTAGTTCTAGTATTTCAAATTGTCCCATGAAAGCTCCAAGTGAAGAAAAGAGAATTGAATTGTTTCATGTGAGGGTCATTTCCAAACATACCAAGGTTGACACATTGTTTGAGAGTGGGTCACAAGAAAATTTAATCTCTAAAGACTTGGTCAAGAAACTTAATCTTGAGACCATTCCACATCTGAAACCATATCCACTTGGTTGGATTTGTAAGGATGCAAATTTACAGGTTTCAATGAAGTGCATGTTGCACTTTGCAATAACTGCACATTTCATTGACACGATTGAATAATGTTGTTCCACTTGATATAACGGGTATGGTGTTGGGAAGTCCTTGCTTGTATGACAAGAAAGAAATCTTTCATCACCATGAGAACAAATACCATTTATTCAAAGATGGAAAGGAGTACATTGTGAGAGCTCATTGTAAAAAACTAGACACTTCTTTAGTTAATGCAAGGCAGATGAAGAGGCTCGTCAATGCAAGTCAAAACTTGACATTGATGATGATTAAACAAAGAGAAATTTTACATAATCCTTTTCAAGCAAATGCTGATATATGTAATGAGTTGTTTGATTTTGAAAGTAGGTTGTCTTTGAAAGAAGATGACAAGGAGTTGCAGCAGTCGATATTAGTGTCGAACGGTGTTGAAAATAAAGTGTTGGTGCAAGAAGTTGCAAAGGTCCAAGAGAGGGAAAAGCAACTTGAAAAAGAAGGCACAAGATTCAGAAATTTTCATTGCTGGTTTCAGAAAGGCATGGTACAATGGCGAAGAAACTTGGTTAGGAATCAACACAAGTTCAAGGCTAATTCAACAAAAAATCACAATAAGGATAGGATGCAAGGTGAGAGTAATTTTAAGTTTCCTTTGATTATAGACCAATGTAGAAATAGGATGTTTACTACAAAGTTAGGTTGTTGTACTGCAAGTTCAGAAAATGTGCAGCATGACAATGTCAAAAAAAACAATGGTTAGTCAATGGAATCAAGGAAAAATTTCTTGTTTCATGAAAAGCTCCAATTAATGAAATTAGGGAAATTTCAATGGATAAAGATGGGAAGAGTGGGGACATAGTCTCCTCATCTTCATGTTCAGTAGTCCAGAGAGCTTTTAGTGTCCAAAAGCTTCCCAGTGGGGAGGTGTGATCAGGAGATCAAGTCATGTGCTCAAAAATGAAAGTGATCGAAATAGGTCCGAACCTGATTGACTGAAAAGGTATCGTCGTTGCGATTCTGGCACCATGAATGGTTTGAAAAACCGATGTCATATGAGGATGATATTGTGTTTTTTTGTTTTCCCAAACAACAAAATTTTGGTGACTAGATGCCAGTCAGCAGAATATTCTTGGAATGTTCCATTTTCTCTTGAGCAAAAGGGATGGTGCCTCATGGCACATTGTGGGCTGTTGATGGTACGAAGTTGATCTGGACCATTGGATGAGGTTTTGTATGGGCCAATGGATGAGCAATAGGTGGACATCCCACAGGCTGCCATGTGTCCTCCGGATGGTGGTGTAAAATTTATGTGGAGTCGACGGGGGTCAAACCCGTGACCTCCTGTCCACCTGCAAGTACGTTTACCAATCCTCCTATACATGTTTCCTAACCTATTACTGTGCAAAGTCGTATTTCAAGTTTGAATGTTTCGACGATGAGGGCTTGGGAGGCCAGCCCCGAAGGGCCAACCCCCCTATCATGAAACCATGCGACAAGACCACGACCTACGCCCTAATTGTCAGAAAACAAAACCATCACGACAAAGGGTTCAAATAGGTGTTGAACCCATAGCATATAGTTTTAAAACCGGCAATGATTGGAACCGTAACCACTGGCAGAAAGGATTGATGGTTGATCACATGTGGAGGGTTACGTTAAATGTGACGGTTAATGTTGTGGAACCATACTCTCGGTTCCAACGTATTCGGCGGGATTTAAACAGTCAGCGAAGGTTACGGCGAGGGTGGCATGTGACCACCCCGCCACTCACACTTAATGCCAGGTTAAACTGTCCAACATATTTGGAGAATGCCCCTAATTTTGGGGTTTAGCCATTAATTTATCTTCAGTTAACTGCAGTTCTCCACAGTTAGTGGAGATTTTCTAGCTAACATTTGGAAAAAGGCATTGAGAGGTCAATTTTTGACCAATTTTGGTGAAACGAGAGTCTACCTAGATTAATTTGAGCATTCTGGAGCCATTGGTGCAGAGGAAATAGCCATTAGAGGCCTTCAAACATATGTAATTTAAAATTTTGAGCATAATGAAAAATAGGGACATGCCATTGGGAGCTAGACCAATAGATGTATCCCAGGAGGGGTGAACTGATACATCATGCCTACTGTGTAAAACTTATGTGTGAATGTTTTTCTCTATTATGCACTATTGTTTAGTGTTTTTAAGGCTTATTTACATGCTTAAAGTTCACTAATTCATCTATGTTTCATGGATAAATAACTCATTCCTTAAGAAAACATAAGAAGACAAATTGTACATGTTTTATTTAACTGATTGGACACTTAGCACAAAAAAAATAATACACTCCTTTCAGATCAACAAAATTCTATCTAAACATTCCACTAGTTCAACCCGACCTTCTAAAAAATTTATGCACATTATTCGTGCCTGTCTTGTTGCAGGGTCGTGCTGCTGACCTGTTCTACATGCAACCCACACTCATGTGACCCAGTCTCCATGCTACATGTACTTTCGTGACCCAACTTTCCTATTCTTCCTGAACCATAAACTTGTCTACAACTGTCCACTAGAGTTATACCCATCGGTGTTGGTGCATGGCCCGCACGCAGTGCAGACTACCGCCCGACTGACCCGACTTTCTCAGTCTTCCTGTGTTGTACAAGTCCGCCTGAAAACCAACTCACCCGTTCTTTTCCTTGAAATTATTTTCCTTATCTCTCCTCGTTCTGCTCTCTATCTTTGCGATATTCTTCAAAATGAGCTCCTTGATGTCAAATACTCAACGCTCCACTTGTATATATATGAGTGGTGTGGACCCATTTTCCTCCAAGTGTCATGTCCCTTTGACCATTCGTATGTTCGCCCCGGTCAGAAGTGTAAGCTGGCATGCACACATATGTTGTGTTGGCCTAACCATATATTTTTCCATCGTGTACTATGTCGTAGCTTTTGGGTCACTTCGTGCCATGCAATTGCTTGACTCTTGCATGAAGGTTCCAACCATGTGCGTATTACCCGTATCGGGTGTGTGCTCGCTTGGGCGCCCAACTCAGGTTGCTCAATGCACATTTTCCCAATGTGCCAACTCTCCCACCATGCCCCTTATCACTAAGGGGCAGGCACCCGCCAATATGGCATGCCTGCTATACATGCACACCCATCACTATCACACATAACCGAATGTCGCACCAATTCATCACACAACTCGATTTGGTCAATACAGGCGCCCGTGGCACATGGGCGTGCTAGCTAGAACTCAGTCACACATCATCCCAACTCATGGTCGTAACATCCACCCCCACTCTACATAAGGTTGTCATCCTTGATAACTCCATCATACATCACAAAGTGTCGCTAGATCCAACATCCAAAATGTCCATGCTTCGTACCTCTACTCCATCATCTCCAAACCTCTATCAAGGCTCACGACTCCATATGCATGGGTAAGTATCCTCAATCCATGGTCATCAACCACATCTGTCGCAATCCTCCATGCTAGCCCACCTGTGGAAATCTTGACCTCTCCTACTCGGCAACATGATACTGCAACATATATCGTGTCGATCCCACCATGTGTCATCATCATGTGAACTATTTCCATGATACCCCAACAATACTCAAACACATATCTGCACACTATTATAGCCGCCATGACTCAAATTAGTTGAGTATATAATCCAACCATTGCGTCAAAACCATGAGAATGCACATCCTCATGCCTTTGTCAGACTTTTCTCCAGCATACCATCACATCTTCAACTCGATAAATAAATCTCCCATATTCATCAAAATGTAAAGTAAGCCATATCCAGGTCCATAAAGAAGTCCCCATCCCATCTGCAATATGTTGTCCATAATGCTAAGGTCCATGTGCTGCTCATGGTCATATGTCAAATCAATCACACTCATCGAGGAATCATCCATCAAATTTTTCAAAGGGGTGATTCTAACCTTGCCTCATCATCATTCCATGTGTTTCCCATGGTTAGAAACCAATCAACCATCATGTCCAAAAAAAGTAGCTAAGTATCATTAACTCAACCCATGCCTAAGTGTACCTCACCAAGGAATCTCCATCGCTGCAACTCCATCCAAATCCATAGTGTCATGTCTCTATCATATTCGTCAAGTCACTCCTCAAGAACACACCCCATAATGTGTCCAGGGTATGCACCTCATACTACATCAAACTCAAGTCGCATCCTGACTTCAACTCCTCAACGAACCAAATAGTCCAAGACCACTATGATATGAAGTCTCCAATGGCTGCAACTATCTCCAAGTCATCATGAACTCCTATGCATAATCTCCATCCAATAATTTGGCAAGAAAACTTGAATTGACCAAAAATTCCATCGCAAGTTGTCTCTGCAATCCAAATTATATGAATGTCATCATAGGCTGCTCATATCCAACGATAGTCTTGTTGTCCAAATTTGAACAACATTCCCATTGGTCTAAAAATCTCTCTATGTTACACTAGAAAATCCATCATGCTCAACATCCCTTCCTTGACACTTCTCCTTGATGCCCATAAGTGACATATCCATAAGTGCTCCTACATAATTTCCCTGAATGATGTCTGCTATGTGCCCAAGTCAATGCCCATGACTTCAGCTGCCCATATGTCCACTCTAGTAGACTCAACACAACTCTAGTCATTGCACCGTGTCCATCATCCAGTTTAGTGCCCTTGGTCACTTATACCTTCATATGTTTCCACGGGTCCTTCCTTCATTGTCTTCTCCCCAAATGAAGGTCCACCAAGAGTGCCTCTTGGTTTCAACGATGAATAAGCCTACCCAAGTATCACATGGGTGTGCCCTTCCTCCATTCTGTCCATGAGTCATGCTGGGAACTTAGCCAATTCTCCACCTGGTTAACCAAGACTCATCCAATGCAAATTTCATCATGTTCCACCCTTGTCACGGGTGTTCGCACCTTCTATCATAAGGTTACAAACTTCCCCATAAAACCCGGCAACAACCAATGCCCCTTGATCCTCCAATGCATAAGGTCTCATCATAGTTTCCCAAGGAATTATTTCCCATCACTTCGGCAAGAAAACTTTCTTTTCCCATCCATGTATTTGGCCCATCCTCTAAAAGCTCCAATGAAACACAAGTCATAGTAATACTTACATCCTCATGAGGTCTCTCCAAGTGAGTGCCTCCCATCATCAATGTTTGCAATGTGCACAAATATGGTTCAGTTTGGGCTAGTTCAGTCACCTTGAGTTCTTCCTCTTTCGTTGGTACATCTGCAACATCCTCCAAGTTTGGTTTAGCCATAGTGAGTTCCATCCCACCATGCTCCTTTTATTCAAAAGTTTTTCTTGCTTCAATCTTGGCTGTCTTCTCATGAAACATGCCTTGCTCTTTATTTAACTTCATCATACCTTCTTCCAAATAGTCCAATTTCCCTACAAGCTGATAAAATTCATCAATGTTCGTGATATATATCCCTTCTTTATCCAATTCTTGAAGATCCTTTCCCGTCATACAAAACTCTTCCTACAACTCTATCAATCTTCCTTCAATATCTCGCAATTCTACCAATGGACTTTGTTCATCTTGACTCGGCCCCATGGTGTTCCTCTTCCAATATTCAAAATTCCAAATCATATCCATCTACCCTGAACCAAGATTTGATACCATCTGTCACACCCCCACACTAGTGGTGACTCAATTTCCACTTGTGGGCGGTGTGCGGCACTGGCCAACCTTTTCGTTTTCTTACTACTACGGTTCATGGACTACAGCTATCACCAACACTTAGCCACTTTTTCATCAAATGTTTACTTTCTTCAATAATGCAACATAAATACAATCAATTATATTTTAATAATTGTACTTCATAAACAACAATAACACCAAGTATGAAAATTCATGAAGGGAGGGGAAACTCTCGGTTAAGTGTTCAACCCAACAATACTTATAATTATTATACAAGTATCATTTTACAAAATACAAGTTTACATAAGTCATGCAGTCAACTGACTTGGCCTACACACTTAACCAAATCTGCCAAGACCTGTGCCACAGTCATATAGGTCACAAATGCCACCTTCCCGCTCTGTTAATACTGGAAACCCCAAGTTTGGTCGTTACAAAACGATCTCTGCACGTTCCACCAATTCGGTCCGACCTTCTCAACACTTTCTGCACATTGTTCGTGCATGTCGTGCTGCAGGTACGTGTTTCCGACCTATTCTGCACGCAACCCTCACTCCTGTGACCCAGTTTGCATGCTACACATACTTCCATGACCAGACTTTCCTATTCCTCCCAAACCATCGAAATTTATATAGCGGCTCACCAGAGTTATGCCTGTCGGTGCGGGTGTATGGTCTACACGCAGTGCACCCTGCTGCGTGACTGACCCGACTTTCCCATTCTTCCCGTGTTGTCTAAGCCCTCCCAACTAGCCCACTTGCAGTTATTCTCCTTATATCTCCTTGTTCGTCTCTCTATCTTTGTGATATGCTTGGTGTTCTTGACCAGCTCAAATGCCAGTATATATATATATGAGTGGCGTGGACCCGAATGCCACCCAAGTGTCATGTCCTTATTTGTTAGGTATCTTGGGCCCGATCCTTGAGTCTGCAGTCAGCCTTCACACATATGTTGTGTTGGCCTAACCATCTATTTCGCCATCATGTACTCCATTGGCCCTTTTGGGTCGGCTCATGCCACCCTGCTTGGGCTCTTGCCTGAAAGGTTTCAATCGTGGGTGTATTTCCTTCCTTGGTGTGCGATCACCAGCGCTGACTCCGCTCACCCTGTACCTTTTCCCAATGTGGTGCACGGCCCACCGTGGTATTATCACCAAGGCATGGGCACCTACCAATACAGTGTGCTCGTTTTACATGTGCGCCCATCACCATTGCATAAGCTCAGGATGTCGGTAGGTTGTTGCTACCCAAGTGCGGCAATACGGGTGCATCGCACATGGAGCATGCCCACTACAACTCGATCTCACATCATCAGCTGCGTTGGGTGAAAATGTGAAGTTGGGTTACACTTTTTGCCCTTTTTTGAGAAAAAATTTCATTTTTTTCGGTTCTTCAACTTTCTGCAAACTATAACAATTTTTCTGTGTAGAATTTCATTTTGCGATAAAAATAAAAGTTGTGAGAAATTTTGTTAGCTTTCTATTGCTTATTTTTTGAAATTTTTTTATGCAGATTTGATATGTCAACTTAGCGTTTCTTTGAGTGTGTGTTTCTTAACAATCAAAGGATTCATAAGAAGTCATGTTATGAAGCAAAGTTGTATTCATTGAAAATTTGTGTTTTTGAGAAAAAAAAATGTATTACAACAATCTAGACAAAGTCTACTTTGGTTTCGTCATATTTACAAAGCCAATGGATGCATATCATAATTACTATAATTTTTTGAACTGGTCCAATACAAAAAACTGCGTATTTTGGATATGTTTCGCGACGCAAGAAATTTCTTAACATATAAGTTATAAACTAAAAATCTAAAAGCTACCCATTAGAGATGATGGACCAATGTAATGCCCCATAATTTTTTCAATTTTTTTTACAATGTATATTGGGAGATACAAAATTTTGATTTCACTGAATCACAATGACCCTCAGAAATTGTTTGCACCCATTTTATTAGAAAAATAATTAAAATTAGTAAACGTTTATGAAATTCCATAAAATTTATATTTCCTGAAAGTAGATTCAATTCTGAAAATGCTTGTCTTGGTTCCGACAGTTAATTAACAACCTTTCATGGAGTTTAATTAGTCCAAAGTTGCAGAAATGTATTGAGCGGATTTTAATAGCGTTGACATTAGTTAAGTAGAACTTTGATTAAAAGTTGGCGAACCTGTTTTCTTAATGACGACTCATTGCTCACGACTTAATAGTTCAGCCGAACTTTTAATAAAAATTTCGGCCGAACTATGGTATAACTTTCCATCGGCCGGAAAGTTTTGTGGAGCCCCTACTAACACATTTCGCGGCAATATAAATTGTCGCGAAATCATTCACAATTTTCACACATTTCGCGATTGGTGGCGACATGGGAGCTCCTTGGAACATCATTCCTTCCATAAAATGTGTGTAGTTCCTTGTTTGCATGCACACACATGCTTGTTACCCACAATGAAGAGCAGTAGTAGTCCTCACATATCAACCGAATGTGCGCTGAAAATAATTCATCAACACTGTTATATGTCTCACATACTTGGTTGATGGGAAATAATTCAGGACGATGTGAATATATTTCATCTTCAATTAGTATAATTGGTAAACTCCCAACGTTCGATCTCTGTGCATAACCAAGCGAGTAATGCAATTCTAATTCAAAACTATCCCCAATCCTATCTATGAAAAATAATTTAGCATCAATTCAAAATTTATCAATATAAAAAATGCAAGGTTAAGCGTCATATTGTCTTACCTAACCATGCTCTTCATAATTTGAGAGTTTCTGAAGCTTTTTCATTTTACTCTGATATTAACAAGCTTCAAAAACTCCTCATACATATGAAACTTCTCAGTGTCCACTAGAATTCGCTCAATTGCTTCTCTAAGAGTCTCAGCTAGAAGGAACCTCCATCCACCCGAAGTATACGAAAGTAATCGATATGCATATCAGTTGATTTATAAAGATCCCAAACTCAAGTTAAATATATATAATTTTATGTGTTGATGTCTGTTATAGATTCATTAATCTCTCCTAACAATAGATTACAATGTTGAAAGGATTTTAATGCCCCTTATACAAAGACGGTAGGCTTACCGTCTAGATTTTGGCATCTAAACAGAATTCCGTTTAGGTAGTAAAAAAATATCTTGGATGTTTAAGATTCCTTCGATAACCATCAAAATACCATGAGTTTACGTGCAAGAACTTATAAAAGAGAGAGCACTACGTCAAACCCCATGTACTCCTCTAAAATTATTAGACCTAATCTGTCTCTCTTTGAATGGATACTTTTATGTCTTATACTTTTATAGATCTAATCTGAGTTGAATATTGAAATATGAAAATCATCGAAAAGAACAAAGTTTCTAGAGATTTAAATCACATGCAATAACGAAAAGAATTTATATAATATTTTTAAGTTTTTAATAATGGAGAGTTAAACCATTTAGTTTTATATATTATTTAAAGATTTAAAATAATTAGTGTTAAATAGTTTAATTTTTGAAAATTTGATATATATATAGATATATAATTTTGAAATTTTATAGAGATGGTATATGATTTGTATAATTTAAATGTTTTATAAGTGATTTAGAATTGTAAATGTATTTATACATTTTAAACTATTAATATAGCCCAAAATTATATAACTTAATTTTAATTTAAAAAAAAATATAAAACCAATGAAATTTGGGCAGAAAATTCCAACAAGAAGCTAAAAAAATGGCTTCTTAAATTATTTGTTGCTATATGATTAGGTATTTGTATCATTATCATATACTCTTAGTTATGTATTATAATATTTTTTATCATTTTTATTTTTTATTTACAATGGTGAATCGGTAACTCTTTAGACTAATCTAAGGGAGGTCCCAGGATCAATCCTCGTGGCTGCCTTATAACACCAAGGGTACATCCATCAACTTGCAAGTCAGATATACTAGATCTTATGATTCAGCAACATTCGAGACCCACGGAAGGGGGGAGTCTACTCCTTGAGCTGAGATCATAGCAGACCATATACTCAATGGGATTTGAACCACGGTCTCATTGGTTTCACCCAGCGAAACTTACCATTAAACCACATATCACTGTATTATAATCATTATCATATATTTGGCTCAATTTTCATTACATTAAAACAAAAAACAAAAAAGTATTTGACAATTTGAGGTGGGAGTGTTTGTCATTCTTATTTCAATAAAATCTTTCAAAGTACTCTAGAAGGAAACAATGTAGATAGATTTTACAGAGAAACTATTGATGTATTGAAAATTCAATCACAGACATACAATTTCGTAATTATTTTTAGTTTGTGAAATCTGATCAAATTTATTACGACCCTAGATTTTACTCATTGAACCTGAAATTTATTATCATTGTTAATATCAATAGTTTTACATAAAATTTTATGTATAGCCAAATCCTTCCACGTATGCAAATTTGTTTTTCTTTATATTTGTAATGAACCAAGAAATTTCAACGAATTATTTAATGTAACAGTAATATATATCTTTAAATGAATGTTAATCTCAAAGCTTTGAAAAATAATTTTTAATTAGATAATATTTTTTTAAATATTAAAAAAAATATAATATCCCACTTAACATTTTAATTATGCAAAATTCACAAATTTACTCTTAATTTTAATAAATTTAACCACCACCAAAACATAAAATTACGAGATAACAAACATGCTTTGATTCTCTTATAATTTGTTTTTCATGTACATTAAAGTTGTTGGACTGGTCAAACACCATTTGATTCACGTACATTCTCTTATAATTTTTGATTTAAGGTTTTCGATTTATGTAAAAGTCACAACTCCACGCCAGTTAGGTATGATAATAATAAAATGAAACATATTCAGTGTATGATTCATTTTTAAATATAAGGTATAATAATAACAAAATTAAATATATGGAGAAAAAGTGTAAGTTAAAATTGTTAAAAAAATATTTATTTGATAGAGAATAGGAAGTGATAAATCTCCAAAAGATAATTTAATTGGTCAAGTTTTTGTTGTTAAGTACCTTGTTAATTTGGAGGTCACAGGGTCAAATCTCCTCGACGCTCTTAGAGTTAGGCCTGACTAGATAAACCAGCAGGTAGATCTCTTCAGGTGGATCTGCCTAGATTACTACCCATGGATGTAGGGGCCACTCAGTGGCCGTGAATCATAGTTGAAAAAAAGAAGGAAGTGATGAAATAGGGATAATTTTAGATATGTTTAGAATTTTTAAAAATTTATATAATTTTTTTAATTAGTTTTGTATAGTCATATCTATTTAAACTTTAAATTATCAATTAATATTATTATTCTTATTGTTAATTAAAATTAATAACATTATTAACTAATAAATAATAATAATAATTAATTAATTCAAGGGGATTATAAATCCAAGGGAGTAATATTAAGCCCAAGGGAGCAATATTAAACCCAAGAGAATAATATTATAAACCCTAGGTATATAAACCCTAAAATAAACATGGCTGACCATGTTTTATCAAGGTTGATTTTCATATTAAGACAAAATTTGTCATAATGTGACATTTGACCATGTTTGACCATCATTGACCATGGTTGATTTTCATATTGAGACAATATTTGTCACAATGTGACATAGGAGCATGGTGGCGCATGGTTGAACATGATTACGAACCCAAGGGATTTATATTAAACCCTAAGATTGATATTATAAACCTTATGAATAATATTAACCCTAGGAATATGAACCCTTAGATTGATAAACCCAAGAGATTGATCATATAAACCCAAGGGATTAATCTAAAACCCCAAGGTATTATGAACCTAAGGGAATAATATACCCAAGGGATTATTAATAAACATCGAAGGAATTATAAACCCAAGGAGTAATATTAAACCCAAGGGATAAATATTATAAAACCAAGAACGTATATAAACCCTAAGATAAATATTATAAACCTTAAACTAAACATGGTTGAGCATGGTTACATATTAAATTACGGATTTATTTATGTAATTTTGGCACTTGTGATTTAGATTAAGAAACCTTAATGGGCACTATGTTATTTTGGGGAAACCCTTTCATGTATCTCTTGTTACTAGATAAAGATTGTCTCAATATGAAAATCACCCATGAATAACCATGGTCAACCATGGTTAGTCATGTTCAATCATTGTCAACCATGGTCCATTGTCACATAGTGACAAATATTCTCACTACGAAAATCAATCATGGTCAACCATGGTTCAATGTTGTATTGTGCCAAATATTGTCTCAATATGTAAATCAACCATGGTTAACCATGTTTATTTTAGCGTTTATAATATTTATCATAGTGTTTATATCCCTTCGTTTATAATATTTATCTTAGGGTTTATCATAGGATTTTCTCAATATGAAAATGAATCATGGTCAACCATGGTCCCTTGTCTCATTGTGACAAATATTTTCTCAATATGAAAATCAACCATGGTCCAATGTCGCATTGTGAGAAAAGTTGTCTCAATATGAAAATCAATCATGGTCAACCATAGTCCTATGTTGCATTATGAAAAATATTTTGTCAATATGAAAATCAACCGTGGTCAATCATGGTCAACCAAAGTCGAACTTCACACTATGACAAATATTTTTTCAATATGAAAATAAACTTTAGTCAACCATAGTCAACCATGTTTATTTTAGGGTTTATAATATTTATCTTAGGGTTTATATACCTCAGGTTTATAATATTTATCCCTTGGGTTAAATATTATTCCCTTCGGTTTATAATCCCTTCGGATTTAGTATTAATCCCTTGTGTCTATTAGTGCCTTGGTTTATAATATCAATCCATTAGGTTTATTAATCTAAGGGTTCATATTTCTAGGGTTTAATATAATTTCCTTGGGTTTATAATCATGGTCAACCATGTCATATTGGGATAAATAATGTCTCAATATGAAAATCAATCATGACCAACCATGGTCCAATGTCGCATTATGACAAAGATTGCATTAATATGAAAATAAACCATGGTAAATGATGGTCAACCATGTTTATTTTAGGTTTTATAATATTTATCGTATGGTTTATATACCTTGGGTTTATAATATTAAACCCTTGGGTTAAATATTATTCCGTTTGGTTTATAATCCCTTGGGTTTTTAGCATTAATCTCTTGTGTTTATTAGTGCTTTGGGTTTATAATATTGATCCCTTAGGTTTATTAATCTAAGGGTTCATATTCCTAGGGTTTAATATAATCTCCTTGAATTTATAATGACGATCAACGATGTTCAACCATGTTCCAACGTCACATTTTGACAAAGATTGTCCCAATTTGAAAAGCAACAATGTTCAACCATTGTCAACCATGGTTAAATACCACATTGTGATAATCATTGTCTCAATATGAAAATCAATAATGGTCAAGCATGGTAAATCATGGTCAATATGAAAATCAACCATGGTCAATTATGGTCAACCATGGTCCAATGCCACATTGTGACAAAGATTGTCTCAATCTAATAAGGGTTCATATTCCTAGGGTTTAATATAATTTCATTTGGTTTATAATCAAGGTCAAGTATGGTAAACCATGTTACAATCCCATATTGTGACAAATATTGTCTCAATATGAAAATAACCAATGTTCAACCATCATCAACCATGGTCAACCATGGTCAATCATAGTTAATTTTCACATTGTGACAAAGATTGTCTCAATATGAAAAGAAATCATGGTCAATCATGGTCAATCATGGTCAATATTCAAATAAAACATGGTCAATTATGGTCAACCATGGTCCAACATCACATTGTGACAAATATTGTATCAATGTAAAAATCAACCATGGTCACCATCATCAACCATCATCAACCATGGTCAAGCATGGTTAATCATTATCAACCACGGTCAACTATGGTCCAACATCACATTGTGACAAATATTGTCTCAATTTAAAAATCAACCATGGTCAACCATTATCAATCATGGTCAACGATCGTTAATAGCCATGGTCACATTATGACAAATATTTTTTTACTGTTCAACATCACATTGTGTCAACCATGGTCCAACGTTGCATTGTGATAAATATTCTCAATATGAAAATCAAACATGGTCAACCATGGTCCAACATTGAATTATGACAAAGATTCTCTCAATGAAATCAATAATGGTCAACCATGGTCCAACATCACATTGTGACAAAGACTGTCTCACTATGAAAATAAACGATGCTCAACCATGGTCAATCATGGTTAACCATCGTAAACCATCATCCAATGTCACATTGTGACAACTATTGTCTCAATATGAAAATAAACCATGGTAATCCATAATATCAATAATATTAATCACTTGGGTTTATAATATCATTTCCATTAGTTTATTAATCTAAGGGTTTATATTCCCTTGGGTTTTTAGTATTTATCCATTGAGTTTATAATTTCAATCCCTTCGGTATATTAATCTAAGGGTTAATATTCATAGGGCATAATATTATTCATAGGTTTATAATATTAATCCCTTAGTTTCAATATAAATCATGGTCAACCAAGGATTTTTATACATTGGAATTATAATATCATCCCCTTGGGATTAATAATATTAGTCCCTTTGTTTTAAAATACCTTGGGGTTTTAGTATTAACCCGTTGGTTTTATTATTCCCTTGGGTTTATAATATCAATCCATTAGGTTTATTAATATAAGGGTTCTTATTTCTAGGTTATAATAATAAAACCCCAAGGAAATAATATTAACCGAAGGGATAATAAGCCCAAGGGATTAATACTAAAAACCAAAGGAATTATAAACCCAAGGGAATAATATTAAACCCTAGGGATTTATTTTATAAACCCAAGGTATATAAACCTAAGACAAATATTATAAACCACTAAAATAAACATGGTTTACCATGGTTTACAATGGTTGATTTTCATTTTGAGATAGTCATTGTCACAATGCGACGTTGGACCATGGTTGACTATGGTCAACCATATTTATTCGAGGGTATTTCATATTTATCTTAGGGTTTATATACCTTGGGTTTATAATATTAATTCCTTGGGTTTAATTTTATTCCTTTGGGTTTATAATCCCTTGAGTTTAATACTGAAAACCCAAGCAATTATAAACCCTAGGAATTAATATTAATTACAAACTTTATGAATAATATTATACCCTCGGAATATGAACCCTTAGATTAATAAACCCAAGGGATTGATATTATAATCCCAAGGTAATTTAATATACCCAAGGTGTTAATACTAAAACCACCAAGGGATTATAAACCCAAGGGAATAATATTAACCGAGGGATTAATACTAAAAACTCTAGAGTTTATACTTCCATGGGTTTTTAGTATTAATCCCTTTGGTTTATTATTCCCTTGGGTATAATTTTATTCGTAGGATTTATAAACCTAAGTTACTAATATTATAATTTCAAGGTATTGATATTATAAACCCAAGGGATCAATACTAAAAAATCAAGCGAATATAAACCCTAGCATTTTTAGTATTAATCCCTTGGGATTTTTTTATTAAACCCTTTGGTTTATTACTCTCCTTGGTTTATACTATCATTTCCTTGGGTTTAATAATGTAAGGGTTCATATTCCCAAGGTATAATATTATTTATAGGGTTTGTAATTAATATTAATCCCTAAGATTTAATATTATTCCCTAGTGTTTATAATTCCTTGGGTTTTTAGCATTAAACCTAATGGATTATAAACCCAAAGGAATAATATTAAACCCAAGTAATTAATATTATAAACCCAAAGTATATAAAGCCTAAGATAAATATTATAAAACATAGAATAAAGATGGTTGACCATGGTCAACCATGGTCCAACGTTGCATTGTGACAAGGATTGCATCAAAATGAAAATCAACCATTCTCAACCATGGTCAACTGTGTTTATTTTAGATTTTATAATATTTATATTAGGGTTTATATACCTTAGATTTATAATATTAATCCATAGGTTTTAACATTATTCGCTTGGTTTTTTAGTATTAATGCCTTCGGTTAATATTATTGCATTGGGTTTATAATTCCTTGGGGTTTTAGTATTAAACCTTAGGAATATGAACCCTTACAAAGGATTGATATTATAAATCCAAGGGTTAATACTAAACCCCCAATGTATTATAAACCCAAGGGACTAAAATTATTAAACCCAAGGGACTGATATTATAAATATAGGGTATATAAACTCTTTGATGACCATGATTTATATTGAACCTAAAGGATTAATATTATAGACCTATGAATAATATTATACCGTATGAATATGAATACTTAGATTAATATACCCAAAGGATTTATATTATAAACCCAAGGGATTAATACTAAAAACCCTATGGAATATAAACCCTAGGGTTTATTATCCCTTGGGTTAATATTATTCCCTTGGGTTTATAATCCCTTGGGATTTTAGTATTAACCCCTTGGGTTTATAATATCTATATGTAGGCTTTATTAATATAAGGGTTCATATTTATATTACATAATTTAAAATTAAACGATAATAAATTAAATTTAAAATTAAATAATAATTATCATAAAAAGAAAATAATTATTATATATAAATAATAATTATTAATTATAGTGATAATAAAAATATTTTTATTGCAATATTTTTTTTGTATTATTATTTCTATTGTTACATATTTATCAATGGTAGATACAAATGAAGCCTTCGGCTATATCAGCCACATTAATATTTTTAATGTGGTTGTGCTAGTCTTATATTTATAAGTGACACTCCCTCTTCAATATCTAGTAAGTTTATGATTCATTCTAGCATATTTTTTCGAGTGCAGTCTGACACGAAAAAAAGTATTTTGAGAGAGTTCAATAGTTGGTTTAGGTTTTGAGAATATCAAACAGGTCAAATACATGGCCAGAGCATCTATTTCCATGGAGGGATAAACTCAAAGTGGGTGATATGTAATTGAGAGTGTGTTGTTCAAGGAATGTAAATCAATCTATCATAGAGAGAAGTATTAGTTTGTTGGTTGTGTCTGCCAATAATTTAATTCCAACCACTTGGTTCATTATATTGTGAATGGAATCATTTTTAGAAGCAACCATTTCTAACTTTATGCCAAACAATAACATTCTCAGATGGTGCAACTCCATTGTATAGTGACAATTTCACAGTATAAACACAAAGAGGCCCTCTTAATTTTATAATTTACACCATATTCTCTGCTAAAGTTACAAGGCATGGATTCATTAAAATGTACATGAATGAAATGGTAAAAATGCAAACAATTTTGCATTGAGGTAAAAAAAAGACAGAAGAGGATCAACATAAGTTATATTTTTGATGTAGAGTTAGAAATGCTAGGAGCTTAGTTGTAACTCCATATTTATGAGGAATCCACATTCTCATGGTGTCTTGTGAAGTCCAGACCAGCCACAGGTTATCCACTATCTAGATTTCGATATAGGTTCTCCCCTATCATGAACATTAATGAACTTTAATGTTGTGTGAATTTACAAATGGAAAAAAATTGAAACTGAAATATGTACATTAAATATGGACAGGTTGTACAATCATGTCAGATGGAAAGAAATCTAAATAACGACTAAAATAATATTTTCATAAATCATTTCAATGATGAAAAAAACTGATGGAACATGTCAGAATAAAAGTGGGGTAAAATCATAAAATTTAAAAGGCCAATCTAAGGACAACCAGAAATTTTGTTACATAAAAAAAGTACAAACCAACAAATATTGTATTGAGGGTTGATCAAATTTTCTACAAAGTTTTGACTCACAAGTAAGCTTAAAAAGTGTAAAATAATGCCTGCCCTCAACCCAACCAAAATATTTCTAAACTTCAATGCCCCTACATTTAAATTATTCTCTTCAAAGGATTAAGATCTAGTTGTCCTAGAACATGTCCAGCAACAAACCATAAGAGAGGTTTCTCAATGTGTGTAGATGAAAATTTGAACCCAAGGAATCTAGGCGCCTCTACATGGAAACCATAGGCATGACATATTTCATATGGAATTTCTCTTGATATTTTTATAAATGAGAACCAACATGATATAGTATATGTAGAAATTTAATACAATAACATGTATATTACTGGAATCCCCTGATCTAATAATTAAATCCACTATTAAATACATTATCTTTCTACTCAATTCTTTGCGGAAATTAAATCGCCAATTTCAAAACACATGAAGAAAAATAAAGCGCACATAACAAGATGTTTTACCGGGAAAGATTAAAGCTAAGAACCCCAAATATCATATATTATGTATATCATGGAATCATGAAACAATCTCATACAAAGCTCAACTCATAGAGCTCTCAATACAATATACAATTGTCTCACACTGTCATGTAGAAATTTGCATATGCACCAATTTCTTGCCTCTTGACAACCTGCCTCCACTACGCAATCCCTACTAAAGAAGACCCCTGAATGAATTCGATCTTGCCTTGCCTTGGCTGCGCAATCATCATTGGAAACTTCAATTTTTGTGTAGATGCATTGAATGCATCACTATAGTCACAATTGATAGTAAAACACACCCTTTTACCTATCTCTCCACTGGGTCTCCACTGGATCTGACATGTAAGTAGTTAACTGTTGTATATCTTTAGTTTCGAGTAAGACACTACTTATGAATTAATTAAATAATTAATTCACTCATATTTCACTAGTGTATCTTTAGTTACAACTAGCACAACTGAGTTTAACTCACTCAACTAAGTTAAACTAAATAACAACTCCCATAACTACTCTTCCAACTCTGTTACAACTCTGCCACAGTCAGTTATAACGAAGTCCACCATGCATGAGTCACCTACCAACCTTGGAATGTGTATTTCCTTCAGCTAACTGGTTTGCCACATCAGTTAACTGAAATCAGGTGCTCCAAGAGAATAAGTTATTATTTATTGTTTGATTATCATTAAGGGCTAATAATAATCTACATGCATTCTATTTTTAGATTTGCGATCTATAAATAGACTCCGCCCATATTATAAAAATAGAAACTCATCTAAAGATAGAATTTTCTCAACCATATAGTATCGACATCCTGCTAATTTTAGAATATGCTCACCATTCTAAAAATAGACATACACCTAAAAATAGCCTGCGGGCCCCACCTAGTGAAGGTGCTTAATTTTCACTAGGATCATCATCTTGTTAAATCTCAACACTCCCTCTCAACAAGAAAGGGAATTTATTTCACCCCGATCCTGTCTTTATGGTATTCAAATTTTCTCCTGGTGAGTGCCTTTGTCAGAATATCTACATTCTAATCTTCCGTAGGAATGTAATGAAGCAACATGATCTTTCGCTGCACACAATCTCTGATATGATGATACCAGATATATATATGCTTAGATCTATCATGAAACACATGATTAATTTAGAGTTTAATGCAATTCTAATTATCACAATGAATCACTATAGGATCTAAATGAGAATTGAACAAACCGACCGGGATCTTCGTCATCCAGATAGCCTCACATACAGCTTGACTTGCTGCCATGTATTCCGCTTCTGCTGAACTGAGTGCCACAGATCTATGTTTCCTGCTGTACCAAGAAACAACTGTAGACACGATATTGAAAACCCCTCCTGATGTGCTCTTTCTTTCTGTTGGGGCTCCTTCCCAATTTGCATTCGTGAAGCCATGCAACTTCACCTCATCCATTTGTCTGTACCATAAGCCATACTCATATGTGTCTCTGAGATATCTTAGGACATGCTTGCCTGCCTTCCAAAAGAGCTTGGTAGGCTTAACCATCGCTTGACTAAGCTGGTTCACCGCATAGTATATGTCCTGTCTTGTATTAAATAAATACATGAGCGAAACCACCAACTGTCGATAGACAGTACCATCCACTACCTTTGTCGATGTAGCATCCTCTTTCTTCCAGTTTCCTGGAAGAGGAGTATCCATGGGTTTGCAGTCCTCCATGTGAAACTTAACGAGTATCTCCCATGCATACTTGCCTTGAGACACAAAAAGTTCACCTTCTCGCTGCCATATTTCCAATCCAAGGAAATAATGAAGGAGGCCCATATCCTTCATATCGAACTCCTTTGCAAGGCCCTCCTTGCATGAGTGTATCAGTTTCTCATCACCAGTCAGTATTAAATCATCAACGTAAAGAAAAATGATTAAAATCTTACCCTCCACCACAATCTGGTATAGGTTTGCATCCGCCTCACTCTTGGTGAAGCCAAGTCTAGTGAAATAGTTGTCGATCTGAGTGTACCAAGCATGGGGTGCTTGCTTCAGCCTATACAACGCTCTTTTGAGTCTACACACATGCGGCTCACTACAGAAGATATCAAATCCTTTAGGACGCTCAATGTACACTTCTTCCTCAATGATCCCATTAAGAAACACAGTCTTCACATCCATCTAATGAATTTTCCAACCCATCTGCATTGAGAGAGCAAGGATGGTCCTTATGGAAGAATATTTTGTGACAAGTGCAAAGGTTTCTTCATAATCAATCCCCTTGATCTGTGAGAAGCCCCAAGTAAAAAATCTTGCCTTATACTTCACAACACTACCATCAGCAGCTTGATTTACCTTGTAGATCCATCTTGAACCTACCACTTATTTATCAATCGTCCTTGGAATAATTTCCCAAGGACTATTTCTGACAATGGATTCATACTCTTCCACCATGGCATTTACCCATGTGGGCTCCTGCAATGATTCCTGAAAAGAATATGGCTCTGTCACGATACACTTGCTCATGAGAACCATGTATCTGGTGAATAGGTTAGGAGACTGTCTCTTTGTCTCCGCTATGAAGTAGGGGCTCCTACATTCTATACCACATCAAGCTTCAGCCTCTCAACTTCTGTGGTACGCCTTCTGCCAGTTCTGATGTTTGGCTCTGTGTGAGTGGAATCCTCCACTCCATGATCCTCCTCCTGTGGCTGATCCACATCTTGAGGCTCATATTTGGGAACAAGCAGTTCCTCCTCTGCATGCAAGTCTAGCTCCCTCTCAATCATAGCTCATGCAACACCCATGATCATTCTGTTCTTCCTCTCCGCGACCCCATTCTGCTGTGGGTTATGAGGTGCTATGAGTTCTCTTCTAATTGCTTCTTTGCTACATAAGTATTTGAATTCGTTCAAGATATATTCACCACCATTATCGCTCTGCAGAGCCTTCACTTGCTTCCCCGACTCCTTCTCCACTAATGCTTTAAAATCATATAACTTTGATAATTGTTTATCCTTCTTCTGCATGAAGAAGATCCAGCATCTACGAGAATAGTCATCAACAAAAATAACATATTACCTGCGTTTTGTTGTTGAAGAAACCGATATTGGCCCACACATGTCTGTGTGAATTCTCTCCAGGATCACTGAAGCACAGTTCTCCTTTTCCAAAAAGGTGGTCTTCACAAACTTACCCATAGTACATCCCTTGCATTGATCTATTTGCGCAAGTGTACCCTTGGGAAGTCCACTAGAAATTTGTTGCAAAATCTTTAGGGCGCCATGGTGAAGATGGCCCAATCTCTTGTACCATAATTCGCCCTCATCCTGGCTCACCACTTCTTATTATTTGCCCACCATTGCAGCGTAGCCATCTACCTCCAAATTGTAGAGATTCTTGACTCAAATCCCTATCCTCTTGGTTTGACCCATTGTTTTATGTCGCAGGAAATATTTTCCATCATTGAAAACAACATCATAACCTTTGTCCTCCAACATCGCGACTGAGACCAAGTTCTTCTTTATACCTGGAACATGCATAACATATTTCAACAGAAATGGTTTACCTAACTCCCTCTCAAAGTTAATGGTACCAATTTCGGTCGCACTGTCCCCCATATCTATATGCATTTGGAGATATTTCTCCTCCAAGTCGTTGAACAACTCCTTATCTCTCGTCATGTGGAAGGAAGCACCACTATCAAGATACCACACCAATCCCATTGGACTTGAAACCAAGCATGCGATCAAGGAGAAATCAAGTTCAAATTGCGAGGCAAGGGCCTCACCAACTGCAGCTCGAACAACCTTCTTTTTCTTCTTTTTCTGTGGGCAGTTAGTGGGGAGATGCCCATGTTCGTGACAGTCAAAACACTTCACCTTGGAAAAATCCAGCTTCTTGCCTTTAGCCTTGGATTTTGGATGGGATTTCTTCCCCTTCCCTTTCCTCACTTTGGCAGCCAAAGCATAATCCTCTTCATCATCATGCTTTGATGAAGATCCATCCTTGGTACTCCGCCTTTTCTCCTCCTACACTAGATCCAACCAAAGTCGCTCCCAATCCGGAAGTTTCTCCCATCCATTGACATAGTCTTGATAACTGTGCTAACTCTTCAAAATTCAAAGGAGAGCCAAGATCACCAAATCATCATCAGCAAATATAATTCTCACACTCCCCAGCTCATCCCTACATTGGAAAAACTTTTTGAGATACTTTGGAATACTGTCGCCCTTCTCCATTTTGATTTTTTTTAGTTTATCTTTGAGCGCCAACTTCCTATGGTCGTTGCAGCTTTGGAAAATATATGTCAAAGCCTTCCACATTGCAAATGGAGTGGCTTTCCCATGAAGGATTGACACAATATGGTATTTCACACCTTCCAACATAATTATTCTTGTCTTTGCTACTTTCTTTGCTAGGCATCAAGTAATGCATCATCCGTCGAAGTGGGCTTAGGAACATCGCTATCGATGAAATCCTTCAGGCCATTGTCTTCAAGAACCACCTCCATCCTATCCTTCCAGGCTATGTAGTTAGAGTTTCCCTCGAGTGCATACTCCAACCGCAACCCATTGAAAGCCATTTCAATGTTTACTCAACTGTTGCACCAAGAAATTCTTGCAGCAAATTCGAATTGTTCCACCAACACAAAACTTAGCACTGCTTCAATATTGCAATCTTCAGTGATTAAAAGCTCCGATACCATGTATAAATTTAATACAATAAAATGTATATTATCGGACTCCCATGATCTAACAATTAAATTCACTGTTAAATAAAAAATCCTTCTGCTCAATTCTTTGTGGAAATTAAACCACTAATTGAAAACACATGAAGAAAAATCAAGCGTACATAACAAGATGTTTTACTGAGAAAGCTTAAAGATAAAAACCCCAACTATCATATATTATGTATATCATGGAATCATGAAACAATATCATACAAAGCTCAGCTTATAGAGCTTTTAGTACAATATACAATCGTCTCACACTGTCATGTAGAAATTTGCATATCTATGCACCAATTTCTTGCCTCTTGATAGCCTGCCTCCACTACGCAATCCCTACTAAAGAAGATCCCTGAATGAATTCGATCTTGCCTTTCCTTTACTATGCAATCCTCATTGGCAACTCCAATGTGTGTGTAGATGCACTGAATGCATCACTATAGTCACAACTGATAGTGAAACACACCCTTTCACCTATCTCTCCACTGGGTCTCCACTAGATTTGACATGCAAGTAGTTAATTGATGTATTTATTCAGCTGCAAGTAAGACACTACTTGTGAATTAATTAAATAATTAATTCACTCATCTTTCACTAGTGTATATTTAGTTATAACTAGCACAACTGACTTTAACTCACTTAACTGAGTTAAACTAAATAACAACTCACATAACTATTCTTCCAACTATGTTACAACTCTGCCATAATTAGTTATGACAAAGTCCACCATGCATGAGTTACCAACCAACCTTGGAATGTGTAATTCCTTCAGCTAACTAGTTTGCCACATCAATTAACTAAAATCCAGTGCTGCAGGAGAATAAGTTATTATTTATTGTCTAATTATCATTAAGGGCTAATAATAATCGACATGCATTCTATTTTTAGATTTGTAATCTATAAATAAACTTCGCCCATATTCTAAAACTAGAAAATCATCTAAAACAGAATTTTCTCAACCATCTAGAATCAACATCTTGCTAATTTTAGAATATGCTCACCATTCTAAAAATAGACATACACCTAAAAATAGCCTGCAGGCCCCACCTAGTGAAGGTGCTTAATTTTCACTAGGATCATCATCTTGTTGAATATAAACAGTATATAATTGGATAATGCACATAATTAAGGTCAGACATAAACCATTTATACCATATTCAGATACTTTGTCTCCATAATGAGAGAAAATAGGCCAAACCCAAAAAACTGAAAAGGAAAATAGACATATTAGGCATGACTATATTGTCCAGCCTCAATTAGAAAATTAATAAACTATCAAAATCTCTTTTGATATAAGAAGGATTTAATATGATATATATATCTATATAAATGCATGCAGAGATGCACCGATTTCAAATAGCAATACAAGTTAAAGAATTTTGTAGTGGAAGGATTCAGAAAGAAGCCACTGTATATTTTTGGAAAGCATTCTTTACAAGAATAATGAATAAGTTTAACGAATAGGACAATGAATCTGCATTAAAAAATCAACAATAATTTCACAGTTCTTCAAACAAATTTCCAAATGAAGCTAGGAAGAAGCATAGATACAACCATGTATTTTCATAGAGATCAACTTACAAGGAACTGGAATACATGCTTGGAAGGGGAGCTAATGTATACATACTAATATTGCTAATCAAACCCTGCATATCTTGTGCATCAATAGAAAATTGAAAATCTTGTGGAAGGAAAAGAAACATTGATCTATTGTGAAAATATAAGTCTATGGTAATATTCCACATGTTATGCAAACAACACTCAGAATAGAAGAAAATATAGACCAACGACTTAAAAATTAGCCTCTTCGAGGCGGAAACCTCCTTTACATTACATACATGAAAAAATCTATGATGATTCAAATGGAAAAACATCCTTTCTATATATAGGATTCTAATGGATCACAATATAATCAGAGCCTACATAACAATAATAATGTAAGTGCACACCAATAATAATAGTGAGTTTCTATGGGGAACAATAATTAAAATATGGGGACTACATGGGTACACCAATAACAATAAGGGCGCTACACCTAACAATAAAAACACGAGGATACACTAATATTATAGGGACCTAACATGCCCCTTTCCTTCAAAAACATTTGTACTCAAAGCTCGAGTAGTTCTAGATGCTTCTGTATAAAATTATCATCCTCCCATGTGGAATCTTCAGTGGGTAAGTTCTTCCATGTGATGAGATACTCTAAAAATAATCGATTTTGTAGCTATAGAGTTCTTGTTTCCATGAATGCTTCAGGTTCCAATATGATTTTTACTTCCTCAACAAGTTCTTGCAATATTTTTTGAACTGGGAGCTTGTCACATATTACCTTCTTTAAGCATGAAACATGGAAAACTGGGTGCACTCAGGAAGATGCATGAAGCTGCAATTTGTATTCCATGGTACCAATATTTTGAAACACATTGTAAGGACTATATTACTTTGGTGATAATTTATTATCCTTATTAGCTTTCTTGAGGCCTTTTTTTTAATGGTTGTAGCCTTAAAAATACCCAATCACCTACATCAAAACTTATTTCGTTGCAATGTTGATATGTATGTATGTCATTCGGTTTTGTGCCAAAGTGGGGCTATCCTTTAAGAGTTGGAGAACTTGTTGTTGATGCTCGATGTGATCTTCCACTGCTTGAACCTTAGAATTTTCTCTTAAATATGATGTGATGGATGGTGGATGATAACTATAAAGTGCCATTAATGGGGTCATTTTTGCTGCAGTATGGAAGGAATTTTTATACCATCATTCAGCCAAAGGTAACCGCTTGACCCATTTGTTAGTCAATTTTCCCATCAGATTGAGGATGATAAGATGAGCTATGAGCTAATTGAGTACCTAGAAAAGAAAACAACTCTGTCCAAAATTTCTAGTGAAAATGGTATCTCTGTCGCTTACAACAATCTTTGGGTTTCCATGTAGCTTTTGAATTGTTTCCATAAGTGCAGTAGCAACTGTAATGGATTTAAATGGATGAGATAATGTAAAAAAGTGTGCATACTTGGTAATTCTATCAACTACCACCATGATGACACTCTTTCCTTTGGAGTTGTGTAAACCTATGATAAAATCCATTAAAAGCTCCTCCCAACGTTGACTTGGAATGTATAAAGGTTGTAACAGACTTGGGGTATTAATTGTCTCAACTTTATTTTTTTGGAAAACCAAGCATTCCACCACAAACTTGTGAATATAAGATTTAAGCCCATCCCAAAAAATTCCTTCTTGACCCTGCAATAAATTTTTTAAAATCCTAAGTACCCTCCTAAAGGAGAGGTGTGCAATTACAAAAGAATATTTTGTTTGAGTTGGGAATTCTTACAAAGATATAAGTGATCTTTGTACCATAATGAATCAATTTTTCATATAAATGTATCCGATGTATAGGGATTTTGCTACAAATTTTGAATGAGTGTCCACACTTCTTTGCCATTCTTCCATTCATCCCTTGATTTGGTTATCCAATTTGGTTGGATAATATAAATGGCACAAATTAATTCTTCCACATCCTCATCCTTGCTTGAGAGTGCATCTACAAAAAAAAAATTCTTCCATTTTTTGTAGATAAGTTCATAGTCATAACCCAACATTTTTGTGACCCATTTTTGTTGTTTTTTCTAAAGATAATCTTTGTTCCAAAAAGCATTTAAGACTATCATGATCTGTTTTTTCCTTGAAGTGTCTTCCCATAAGGTAAGGTCACCATTTATTTAGTGCATGTAGTATTTCCAACATTTCCTTCTCATAAATAAGTTTGTTTAAATGACTTCCTTTGATTGGACGACTTTCAAAAGGAATGGGTCTTACTTCTTGCATTAAAACAACACCAATTCCATTTCCTGAGGCATCACATTCCACATTAAAGGTTTTTGTGAAGTTTGTTGTAGCCAAGACCGGTGCTTGGAACATTTCCTCTTTAAGATGTTCAAAGGCCTTAGTTGCTTCTGGAGTCCAAGAAAATGCATCTTTCTTTAGTATTGTTGTTAGAGGTGTTGTTATTCTCCCATAATTCTTAACAATATTGCGATAGTACCATGTAAACCTGAGAAATACTTGCATATGATTTATGGTTGTGGTGATTTTTTATTCCTTAGTCATTTTAATTTTGTTAGGGTCTACCTTAACACCCTTATGATATACACTATGACCTACATATTCCACCCACTGTACTCAAAAGAAGCATCTGAAGGTTTTTACATATAATTGTTTCTCCTCCAATAGTATGAGTACCCTGTCAACATGTTGATCATGATCCTTCCAAGATTTGTTGTAGATTAGTATATCATCAAAAAACACTAACATAAATTTTCTAAGGAAGGGTTTGAAAATAGAATTCATCAAACCTTTAAATGTATAAGGTGCATTGGTAAGGCCAAAAGGCATGACCAAAAATTCATAATTACCCTCATGAGTTCTACACATTGTTTTCAGAATGTATTCAATATTCATTATAATTTGATGATATCTTGAAAAAATATTGAACTTGGTGAAGTAAATTTCTCCATGTAATTCATTAATGATCCATCCTAGTGCACCAATACTACTGGAGCCAAAAAAGAATTTTGACTAGGTTGAATTGTATCGGACTCTAGCATTTATGAAACCATATGTTTAATTACACTCTTTTGGGAAAATGGATATCTGTAAGGCCTGATATTTTGAGGAATACTTCTTGGAATAAAATGAATAGCATGATCATGATCACGAATAGGTGGGAGGATTTTTGGTGTCTCAAATACCTTGGAATGATTGTCCAAGGCTTTTTGGAGATATGGAGAAATAGATGATTTCGACGTTTGAACCTATAGTGAGCATAATTATGCCACATTTTTATTTATTTAGAATATTTTTCATTCCATTAGAACTAATTATCTTTCTTGGTTTCCCTCCGATACCCCTTAATTAAACTTCCTTTCCTTCCCAAAAATATATCAAGAAAATTTCTTGAAAATTAAAAGCTATCATACCCAAATATTGTAACCATTAGACTCCTAATACAACATCAACACCACCCATTGGAATGGATAGAATTGGAATATTCAATATATATTCCCCCATGTTTATCTTGATATTATGGCACTTTCTAGATAAATTTATAGTTCCTCAATTTGCAACCATCACTTGACACTCTGGTGCTGGGTATAGGAAGAAATTCAATTCCTTGGCTACCTTACAATGAACAAAATTATGGGTAATGGTGAGCCCTGGTATTGCACCAAGAGTTCTGAAACTCCTATAGGCTACTCAAATTTACTTTGTCAACCCGGGGTTCGTACAAACTTAGAGTTGATAATGCTATATGCACAATATATGAGTTCTACTCATGCCATCCTCTTCTAAGTTCTATAATGAGGTGCTACTACAACAGTTACTTCTATTGAATGTAATATAAGAATGGAAGTAAATCATGACTATTACTCTATCAACAGGGAAATAAACTACTCTAGATCACATTGATTCATGTATCTATCTGCAAGAAAGATAAATTCACACTTAAGCTAATGCAAGAAATGAAATTACACTAAGTGGCATTCATAATCTAAATTATTGAATTGAATTATAGAAAGGGAAACTAATATATATCACATATACTGAACCAAATGAATAATTGAATCCTATCTATCTTATACTTAAATATTATGTTTAATGATGCATCTAGCAATGAGATAATCACACTTTTAAATGATTATGTTTTGCAGAAAAATAAGGAGGCGTTGAGGTGGTCTAAGAGGGTTCCTAGCCCAAAGGTTTAGGGTTGAAGGTATGTTGGTGGATTGGATAGGATTAGATGAGATGAAAGAGTGGTTTTCCACTGAAGGAGAGAGTGGTTGGAACTACTACAGTATTTCTCGTAGTGTTACAGGATATCTTGAAAAACTACAAGAAATAGGCCGTGTGGATTTTGAGGCTAGAAACAGTGAGTAAGAGGTTAGGAGAGGTGGGGTGAAGGTATATATATGTGGATGAAGGGTATCCAACCCCTTTTCCAAGCTCATAAATCCTCACAAAGCCTTTCTTGTACCTCCAAGGTGGCTCTCGGTGTTGTGGTGGTGATTTCCAAAAAATAGGGTTGAATGTGACTTGGATGGAAGGTGATTGATGAAGGGTGAAGAATGAAGTTGATGGTGCTGAAGGGGTCCTCCTATGATGCTCTATTCAAACCTACAATCACACTACCTATTCATGCATTCATCATTGGGAATTTTATCATAACAATGGTGGAAAAGATAAGTTGAATTTAAATAAACCTACCTATGCAACTAAAACAAAAATCTGCGTCCGCATCTACAACATGTTCATGATAAGCAAAGTAAAATATCTAATGTTTCTAAGAAATCATAAAATAAAATACTTTTTTTTTTGTGGTGAAGACCTTCCTCCTCAATATCGAATGGAAGAGTTGAGAGAGGGAGACTTAGAACACAATTTTGAGATTTTATATGCTACTAAACATGAAATGAAATAGATTAACTACTATAACATAAGAGAAAACACAATACATAAGAGAGATTAAGTCCAATGGAATAGGCCCTAACCCACAAGCTCAACTACCTGAAACTAACTTAGTGGAGAAGAAACCAAATTCTCATTTTATTTCATAACTAATCTTGTACATAATATGCGAAAGTCGGAAATTTCTAATACAAGATCCAAGAGTGCTCTAGCTACATCCAAAAATAGATTCCTAGTGAGCTCTTGATCTACCGTATTTATCCTAAAGGGTAGCTACCAACAACTTCCTAAAAAGTAGGTATTGGTTCCCTTGGAACTTGAGATAAGTGGAGCTTGGCTCCCTTTGATATTTCGCTTTCTTGGCTTCCTCTGATTTTGAGCTGTTAGAGGAGAATCTCGAGGCTATATTGGCTACCTTTAGGAGTTAAGGAGGTGGTCAACCCTCCTACAATCACTCCTTCTTGTCTACTTTGAGCCTTGAGTGTGCAATCTTCCTAAAAAATGGCATATTCCCCTACTTTTCCTATATTTAAACCACATTAGGCCTCGAAGCATGAAAAACCTTAATACATCATTCTCGCTAAGAAAAACATGAAAAAATTCAATTAAATGTGAGAAAGAGAGAACAATTAGGCTAAAAAGGTGACAATTAACCCCTTAAAATGTACTTAATGATGGTGCTCATCATCACCCCCCTACCAAATGGTTTATCATCCTCTGAGAAACTTAGTCCTCTTTATTTAGTTCTTTTAGTGCCCCTGTGGCCTCTCTAACATACCAATGTACCATGGAAGGAGTCCCCTCAGGAGGGTAGAACCTTGCATTATTTTCTGCTTCCTCCCATTCTTTGTCTTCTTCAGCTTGATCTTTTCCTTCACCTAGTCCCAACAGCAAAGGTGGACTGAGTTTTAATCCAAGCCATTTGATCTTCATAGTTTGCATGGCCCTTTTGTACAAAGGTTCCCTTTCTAGGGCATATATAAATCTCTCTGGAGTATGATACTCCATGTTTCTTAGGCTAAGTGGGAGAAAATTCCATCTTCTTTGACATGCCATCACACACTCCTCCCCAAAAGTCTAAAATTGTCATCACAATGTGCAATTGACTATTCTTGGGTGTTGAGATATCTGTCTACAAGGTTGGCATCATTGGCTATCATTAGGTGGTTATTTATGACCCCTCTAGGGATGAATAGCTCTGCACTTATTTGGATATGATATTTTCCTTCCTTCTCCTCATCTCTCTCTTCCTCCTTTTTTTCATCTTCTTCTCCTTATCCATATTTCTTTTCCTCTTTTACCTTTCCTTCATCTGCTCCTATATTTTATGTGGGTTTTTCCTCTATTTCCATTTCCTTTTCTTCCTCTTCTTCCTATTCTTCCTTGATGCCCCTTTCTCCAAGACTAGACGAATGGGTCTCTCTAGGAGTGATGGTTTGTGTCCCAATGAATGCTTCTTTTTACATGTCAATGAAGGTGGACCAAGGTACATCGATGTTGAGTCCGTTGAGAGCATATCCCACTATGATTTTAATGATATGATGGTGAGATAGGTGTTGATACTTTCTCTCCCTTACCCTCTGGCTCATATCTCTGATTGAAAGCAGGAGGAAGTATGAGATATTTAGTATCTGCTATAGGGGAATATCTCCTTTGAACCTAAGCTCATAAAATAATCTAAAATGATATCCATATACCACACTTATTCTTCCCTCACAGGAGATATATTTCATGATATGATATGCTACCTCATCCCATGGGTAAGGGAGACTTTCCCTTCTTACCCCATTCTTATCTTCGATGTATTCTTCATTAGGCAAGAAGAAACTCTTCTTAGAGGCAGTACTATAGACTATGTCCTCTCCGTTCCACTTAACTCTTAGACATAATGTGGTCACTCTGCTAATGACCTCAGGGGTTATAGTAATTTATAGCTTGCTAACCACTATGGTGGTCCTATAATATTCTTGGGAGTTAAAGGATACTGCAAATTCTCAAGCTACCTAATCATCAAATCCCTTGAGGAGCTCGAAGAACCCCAACCACTTGTGATTTCTAAAGATGTCAACCACGTGAGGGTGTAGTCTAATTATTTTTGTGTCTGGGGTCTCCCTTCTATTAAAACCTCCCACCATATTGTGACTGTGTTAGAGAGATGGTGGTATATGGCCCGTGTCCAAAAAAACCAATGATATGGGACCCCAAAGGTTTCAACTTGACAAAAAATGTGATTTTATTACCCCTACAACCTCTTAATTTCTTGAATTATGGCTTAACCATGTGTAAATTACCATGGATGTTTTTTGCAACTTGGTGGGGTGATGGCCACTTACCTATGCAATTTTGATGTTTTCTTGCTTGAAGGATGGTGTGAGGGTGTCAATACACTCTTAGGTTGGCCTACATCACACTTTATAGCACTGTGTGACTTCCCTGGAAACTTCCTGTAGCAATCACATACTTTCATGTAGCACAGGTTGCATGTAAATCTTGACCATGGATTAAAGATCCTCGATGTATATTTTCCCTATCCCACTCTAGCTGATCTTGGAATGCACAATAGAACAACGAAGCATGAGCTAAAGTGCACTTTTTATTCCAAATCGAGTGGAATTTGAGCGTAGTGGTGATGTGGATTTGGCACGAGGCTTCTTCATTTGGACCATTGGTCCCACTCAAGCTAATCATTCCCACCTTCCTCATAATCATATCCAACTCCTAGTGATATCTATGTGGCATGAAAAACCCACTAGATCTTTACTTTAACTCTTTGAAGGTGGCTAAGTTAATTGGCCACCTTTTTTCCTATTAAACACTCTAATCTCGACATTAACTCATTTTAGTCAAATGATGCATAAAGAGAGGGTGAGGGAGCCATACTTGAGCCTACTTGATTCTGATGAGTGGTAGGATCCTTTGATGCAAGGAGTTGGAGCATGGTGATGGTCATCAGTTTTTTGTTTCATTTGTTGTTTTTTTTTTTTTTTGTGAGCATCTTATTGCATCTTCTTGATTATTCTTTTGTAGCTGCATCATGGAGACCCTTAGGTGTTTCTTCTGGTGTGGATTATATTATGGATTCATATGGTGATCATCAGGAGCCATATTCATCAATCACCTCACGATTTTTTGATGTGCTGGTTGTATGTGAAGTATTTCTACAGGAAGTGATCATCTTCCTGTGGTAGTTTCCTTATTGCAGTTTTGGAGCTCAACTAACCTGAGGAATGAATAAAAATAGTGTAGGGATGCTAGGGGTCATGATAGGAAGTGAGTGGAGTGGTGTAGTGGAGGAGGATATGAGAGGAGAGGCCCTGCATGAGGAATTAGCTAAACAAGCTCACAATGGCGAAATAGAGGGTTTGATGAGTGAATATTTACGCATGAGGTGGAGTGATGTTTAGGAATGGTAGGTATAGGTAGAAAAATTAATTTTCATATATTTTTTAGGGTTAGGTGGCTTTGGGTAGCTTATTCATCCTCGAGTGACTTTCCTGTAGCATCACAAGATTTCCTATAACATTACAAGAAATCCTGTGGTAGCCTAGGACATCCTGTAGCACTATGGAGAGTAAGATAAAAATGGAATTTATGCTCACGTGGTGGGATAAATGGATGAATGAATGCATGTTGAGGTTGGAAATGGAGTGGATAGGTAGAGGAGAGCAAGAGAGAGAGAGAGATAGAAGGGATGTTTCTCCTCTTGTCCAAATTTTCCTTGATCAACAACCTGTAAAATGAAAAGCAGGTTAGTGCATAGGTGTTGTGTCATTCTTTTGATTCTTTTTATTTTCCTTTTTTTCCTTTTGTTTTTTTTCTTTTTCTTTTTTAAGACAAGTGGGATACCTCAGTGGAGGTTTTCAGCCCACAAGCCTGCCTTGGGCGCCTCAAAGAGGTTTTCACCCAAGGATCTTGTATTTCTCTTTTTCTCTTTTTCTCTTTTTTTTTTTCTCCAGGATTGCCTCAAGAAGTTTTTCAACCTAGGAGTTGGGCTAGGATGCCTTAGAGAGGTTTTCACCCACACCTCTCTTTTTTTCTAGGAAGGCGAGGGTATGGAAGTTATGGATCTTCCAATGACATTCACCTCCATGTTTATTGTATTGATAAATTCATCCTTAGACATGGGCTTCTTGTATGCATTTAACCTATAACCATTGAAAAGCAAAGGGATCCCCTCCTCATCTATGGTTCTGATATGAAAAACCCCATCATCATGTAATTTCTCCACTTGATAAGGTCCTAGACATATTATCAAATTTCCCTTGATGTCCTTGAATCTGGAGTCATAGAGTAGAGCCCAATCTCCTTCTTGAAATTTCTTTTCTTTGATGTCCTTGTCATGCCAAAATTTTCTTTGTAGCTGAATTACTTCTGTGTGAAGGAGGGGTTGCATTCTGAATTCATCCAAACCATCTAGCCACAAAAACCTTTTCTTTCTATGCCTTTGTGATGTCCAAGTCCAAATGAGCTGCCATCCTGAGGGTGTTATATTCAAACTCAATGGAGAGAAAAGATTTATTCCCATAAACTAGATCATATGGAGTAAACCCTGTAGTTTTCTTATAGGTGGTATTATAAGCCCAAGTGGCTTCCACCAATGTGTCTACCCAATATTTCATGTTTCTATTCACAACCTTGGTGAGTATGTTTTCCAAGGCTCTATTTGTCACTTCCACCTACCCATTTTCTTGAGGATGATAGGCAGTGGAAGTCATGTGCTTTATCTTGTGCTGCCTCATGAGGTTCTCAATGAGATGAGATGTAAATTGAGCCCCCTGAACTGTGACTACCTCTATGGGGTATCCAAACTTGTATAACGTATTCTCTATCAAAAACTCAGGTACCTTCTCTTCTATTTCTACCTTTACAACCCTTGTTTCAACCCACTTGGTCAAGTAATTGTGCAAACTATGATATATCTCTTCTGCCTAGATGGTGGATCAATGGATCCAATGAATTCCATGCCCCACTTGTCAAATGGCTCTAAAGCCACCTAAGGTTTTAAATTAATTTCATCCCTCAGTGTAGGTCTCCCCATCCTTTGAAACTGATCACATCTACGAGTGTATCTCTCAGCATCCTGGTGGAGGGTAGGTCAATAGTATCCTACTTGCAAATATTTGAAGGTTGTCCTCTTAGTAGAAAAATGACCCCCACAGGGACCATCATGACATGATGAGAGGATTTGAAATACCTCCTCTTCCCTCAGACATCATCTGATAATTTTATCCGGATCTAATTTGAAGATGTTGCCACTAATCTGAGTGAAAGGGGATATTTTCCTTATAATCATGTTATTTTATTTGTATGAAAGGTTTGGAGGAAACCTCTCAGCAATTAGGTAGTTAAATATGTATGAAAACCAAGGAGAGAGTGCTGAGATAGCAAATATATTTTCATTTGGAAGTTGATCATCCACCATTCCTTCCTCATCTACAGATAAAGTTAGTCTAGATAAGAAATCTCCAACAACATTTTCCTTTCCTAGTTTATCAACAATTTTCAAATCAAACTACTGCAATACAAACAACCATATAATTATTCTAGCATTAACATCTGGTTTGTACTTAATTTTTGCATGGTCAGTATGTACAAACTTATGATAACCAGTAACGTAGTTCTTGAATTTTTTTCGGGATTGGACAATGGCTAAGAGCTCCTTTTCAGTGAAAGTATAGTTAATTTTAGGTTTGGACAGGTTATTGCTAATGAAATAAATGGAATAGGGTAATTTTTCTTCCAAATTCCCCAAGGATTCCCCCACAACTTTATTTGATGTATCTGTATAAATTTGGAAGGGAAGAGCCCAATTGGGACCTCAAAGAATAGGGGCAGTGGTTAGATTTTCCTTGATGAGATAAAAAGCCTCCTGATAGAGAATATACTAGAAAAATTCAAAATCTTTGGCCAAAAATAAAAATAATGGAGAGGCCACTTTGCTGAAGTCCATAATGAACCTCCTATAATAACCATCCAAACCTAGGAAACTTCTGAAATCTTGTGTCTTCTCCGGAATAAACACCATTTTTATGATGGTAATTTTGTTTGGGTCTACCTTTGTTCCTTCTTGTGATACTGAGTGGCATAGAACTATCCCTGCCCTTTTTATAAATTCACACTTTTTAGGACTTAGGGAGAGATGAATTTCGATGCAATTTCTTAACACCTTTCTTAGATTGGAGAGAGCCTCCTGGAAATCATACCCATAAGATGTGAAATCGTCTATGTAGATCTTTATAGAGTCATAGACTAGTTCAGAAAAAAATTCTCATGAATGCACTCTGGAAAGTAGCAGGGGCAATGCATAACCCAAAGGGAAGGACTTTGTAAGTGAAAATTCCCTAGTGACATGTGAAAGTGGTCTTGTACTGGTTCTCAGGGATGATTTGGATCTGGTTATACCCACTGAACCAATCTAGGAAAGAGAAAAACTTCTTACCTGCAAGACCATCTAGGACTTGATAAATGAAGGGCAAGGGGAAATGGTCCTTCCTAGTGGCTTTTTCTAGTTCTTGGTAGTCAACATAGATTTGCCACTTTTCATTTTTATTTGGGACTAGAACAAGAGGAAACACCCACCTGTTGTCTAATACAGGGTAGATAAAACCTGCATCCAACAAATTTCGCAATTCATCCTTCACTATGTCCTTTAGGGACGGGTTCATACACCTTTGGGGCTAGCGCACAAACTTGCATCCTTATTTAATATAAATATGATGTGTTGACACTGAGGGATGCACCCCTTTCATGTCCTTGTAGTCCCAAGAAAATGCATCTAGGTTTTCCTTGGCTGAGAGGGATGAGTTAATACTAAGGGATTTCGATGGTCTGAATTCCCAGCTTTGGTGGCTTTAGAGATTGAATCAACCAAATGCAACTCAATACAAGGGTGAATTTCAGATTCTATCACTAGGTCATCGAGTGGAATGACAGTGGGGGGCTAGCTTTGAATGATGTCTTCGATGAGATCATCCTCATTGGGTTTCCCCCCTCTAAGAACAATATCTATGGTACAAATGGGGTAGGGTGTGGTACTATACACTTCATATTCTTCTTATTCATCCTCCAACCATAAGGGTAGGTCATAGTTAATGGAAGGCTAGGCATTGGCCCATTATTTATAGTCATTTTTATGTCCCTACAATTGATATAAGCATCGGAAGTGGCCATCCAAGGTCTTCCTAATATGAGAGGATATCCATTAAACTTGATTTTTGGTTGGAGTACCAAGAAATATGTGGGGTACTCTCAGGGGTTGATCGATACCATAACATCCTCAACTATTCCTTCTTAAGCTATTTTGGATCTGTCTGCAAGTTGTAGAACAGTAATGTTCTTTCTCAAGGCTCCTTGGAGTTTGAGTTTAAACATAGTTTCCTTGCTCATCACATTGATGGCATCCCCAAGATCAATCAGATTGTGGGGAACTATGAAACCATCAATGTGTACATCTACTACTGGACTTCTAGGGTCTAGGTACTTCGGGAAGATCACACTTCCCAACATTAAGTCGGATAGTTGTCCCACAACATTGATGGTGGGGGTTCCTTTCTTCCTTCTCCCAAAATTCTTAAATAATTTTTATTTGATGATCCTATTGTAAATAGGGTCATCCTTAATGGCCTATAGAAGGGGTATTTTCACACACATATTTTTCAATTCTCCCAAAATTTTAGTCTCTTCTAGGGTGTGTAGAATAGGGTGGATCAGGCACTCAGGAAAAGGAGATTGATTAATCTGAGTATTTATCTCTTCATTTTCCTCCTCAACCTCTGCATGTGGATATGGAGGATGATTATCTAGGAGTACTCTTCTAGACCCAAGGTTGATCTCATGTATCTCCATACTAGAAGCTCGATAGGACATTTCCCCACTCTAAACCTGTTGTGCCTGCTTATTTTTTGGGTTCGGATTGGGATGGGTAAGCATCTGAGGTAACTTAGGTGGAGCAGAGTGGGTGAGCTGAGGTTGAGGTTGGGGTGGAGGAAGTAAATCGGGTGGTTGGTTATGTTGGTGCCTCAACCCTTGTGATGGTTTGCTCCACTGAGATGGTTGAGGTACATACTGTTGGAATGGTTGGTTCACAGGCTAAGGGTGATATGGAGGGGCGTAGGGCCAAGTAGGAGGTGTAAGCCATGATGGAGGAGTGGATGTGTACAAAGAATGTATAGGTGCATTATGATTTTTCTGATAGTAGGAGTAAGGTGCACCTTGCACACCTTGATGATATGACCAAGGCCCTTGAGGCCTTCTTTAATTTCTAAAACAGAGTTGCTTTGGTCCTCCTTCTCTACCTTGATATACAATTTTGAGACCAGGTAAGGAGGGACACTCATCTGTGGCATTATTCTCTTCACAAACTAAGAAAACTTATATGGATTTTAAACACTGTTACCAATGAAATAGGTAACTGCACTGGTACCTACTTTTTGAGGTAGCAAGAAAAACACCCGATTTTGAAAAGTGGTGATGCAGAATCATAAAAAAAAATTGGAGCATGTTTTTGGCACTTTAAGTTTTTTTTATTTTTTTATGTGATGTTTTTTATGTCGATTTTGAATAGTGGTGGTGTATCATCACCAACGTTTTTTTATAGGATTGATTTTGACAGTATAGATTTTCTAATGTATTCTTCTTCCGTGAGATGTTTATTTTTAAGTGCATTTATGTACTTGTGTTTTAAAAATAAATAAACAATATATTTAAAAATAAATAAAAATTTGTAATGATATCTTCACTTTTTCACATAGATAAAAAATGGAAAAAGGGTCAATATTCTAAAGTTTATATTTTATACATGTTTATGTATTGTTAATTATTTTTTCAATGCACATCAAATAATTGTCGCTAAAAAACCAATATTCTGAACCATATGACAAAGAAATACAAATTTTCAATATAAATAGAATGCAAAAAATACACTTTTAGAAACTTTTTGTTCAAAAAAACATGTTAAATAAACTAATTTTTTGGGAGAATCTTAGCAAAAAAAACTTAAGAAAATAACATTTTTATTGAATTTTATGTCAACACATAATAGTAATCACGTTTTTTGTAAAAAAAAAGGTTTTTCTCATAAAATATCAAAGTCTAAACATTACAAGTAAAACTGATTAATAGATCTAAAAAATGAGCTTTGTTTGCAAACATAACTTAAACATCATCAACAATATCAACTAATACATGTTCAACATCATCTAGAACATCATTGACGGCTTCTTTTGCAACATTTTCTTCTTCATTTTGGTCATTTTCATCTTCTAATGGATCTTTCATATCTGCAAATCTTCCAAAGTGTCCCTTTCCAATCATTCCATATAATGGTGGTTGAGGTTCCTTTGCTTTTTTTGTCACATGTGATTCATTAAAATCCCCTTTCCTCAAACCAACTTCTTGCTTTGCATCTAGAAGGAATTCAAGAGCGTTAATTCTTTGTTGAATAAATTTGCATTGAACTGGGTCTTTCTCAATGGCAATGCAATTTCTTCCTTTTAGTAGGAAACATGCTAGTGTTGTACCTAATCATCAAGCACAAAAGAAATAAGTAAGAAATTAGTATGAAGACATAAAAAGTAAAAAATAAATTATATAAATTTAAATTTTTGTAATAAAACTTACCTGAAACTTGAGAATAAATCCAAAACCCATTCTCCTTCATTTGAACATAGATTTATAAGATAATTAATCAATGCTTGTGGTTTTTGATAAATGTTAACTATATCTCCTTTTGCATCTTTATCCTCATATGTTAGTTTTCTTACAACTGCATCATGAACCAATACTTGACTATGACTCTTCCCATCTACTCGATTCATAAGAATATGCTTATAGCTATCCTCTTTTGTCCAACATTCAACATGGATGAACTCACAATCATTTATAATAGGCTGATCTTCGGAAGAAACAATATTTGACTTATGCCTGTAACATAACATAGTAAAAGTTCAATTAAATTTTACATGAATAAAAAAATTTAGGAGTAATCAAACATACAATTTCAAAGTATTACCATGTAAGTTTCATCCTTGAGTTTGCTTTACCCTTGAAGCTTGTTAATAACATTGGAAACTATGTGTCTGAATGAAATGTCACAAATCGCCAAAGTGGTGATGTTTTCACTTCTTGAAAACCCGTAACCACTTTACTAAAAGCTTGATAAGTATATGGTTCTCTATCATATTCAATGTCTAGGAAATTGAAACCATGAGGAATATTTGCAATAACTAGGCCATATTCCCTTTTAGGTATTAGTGATGCAATGTCTTCACAGTCACCTTGTATTATTTGATATTGGATACTGTCGAGCCCATTCCAAATGTAATGATTAAGAGTAGGATCAAGTTCAACATTCATAAGACGCTTCTTTCTCATGTTTTCCAACTTAATTTTTTCAATAAAGCTTTTGAAAGTATCTGGTACTCCATTTCCATCCTTCTTCGACATCTTTAATGACATAAAAATATATATGTATAAGTAATAAAATAAAAATAGTTTAAATATGAATAAAATGAATGTATAAATCAACATACCTTATTGAATGCAATATAAAAATCTTTAAGTGTTGTTGTAGAACTTGCTTCTGGGTAGTGGCGCACAACATCATCCCAACTGTCTTCATTCAACATTTTAACCATGTGTTCTTGTATTTTCATAAAAAAATTCTAACTGAATAAATCAATTTAAAACCGTTAATATAGTGACATGTATAAAAAATTCTACCAACATCATTATGTTTTGTTTAAAAGAAAATTATAATGAAAGGAAAATAAGAAATAATTCAAGAAACTTACTTTTGAAATTCTGCACACATTTCTTCCATTGATAATTCACCTGACTTCACACGGGCTAGTACTAATTTGACTAATTTCTCATCCTTCACACCTTGCATTGTTCTCCAAGGTGTGATAGTCATATCCTCTGGAAGCTGCTTCATTTCAGGACCTGTCTTACTGTTGGTACATATTATGGGTTTACTCTTTTTAACCTTCTGATTTTTTATGGAAATATTCTCCCACCACTCAAAAATCTCATCAATCAAATCCCATATCTCCCCAGTCTAAATGCCAATTGAAAAATGTTATCCATGCTTCTGAATAAATTTGTATTCATTTTTCCTTCTTTTTCTTTGATTTTTTCATCAATTTGATAACCTGTTTCCATTAAACATTCCTTCTGAAATGTTAGACTAACTTGTGTCTTATCCCCACCACATTTTTCTATGAATTCATTATGAATAAATCTGACCCTTTGGATGAAAGTCATTTTCATTCTGTACTCATTATCTGCATTATGATCCCATGCTAATAAATTTGATTCTATTTCTGTTAAGTCAGCGTAAATGATGCATTTCACTGTTTGAAAAAGATAGTTATTGGGATATTCTGCAATCAATTGTCTCTTAGCCTCTATCGAATGGTTCCCTCCAATTACATAATATTTATAATCAAAACATTTTGTCTTTTCAAATGCTTGTTTTTTGGGAACCTGACATGGATCGACAAGAACGACATAATCCACCACACGCGCATATGGATTGAACCTGAACAATGTTTTCAGATTATGTACATGTAGGTGATGGGCCTTTCTAATTTGATATTGAGATTGTCCTTCATCTGGGCCATAAAATTGGTTAACATTAAGCTCAAATGTTTGGCCACCAAGAATTAATGTATTCTTCCTCAACTCTTGTCGAATAGCATTTTGTTTTGTTTTAATAATGCCATCCTCTAACTCAGCACCTGGTGTTATGATTACTTTGCTTCCGTGAGAGCTTTCAATTTGTTCTTCACTGCTGCTCATGACCTTTACAAGTTCACCAATATTTGATTTCCTAGTCTTATTGGATAACATATCAATTTTTTTATAAACAAGCTCTCCTTCATGAGGTAAAAGAGAGACATCTTTGGCGATTTTTCTTTTTGGTGTCTGATTTGTTTTCTCCTTTTGCACAACAGTTCTAATCTCCTCCTCACTAATTCTATCATAATTTTCAGTTTCATGTTCGACATCTTCAAAAGAAACATGTTTAAGTTTACTAGATTGACCCACCTTAGTGACTCTTGGTTGATCCCCTCTTTGTACTATTGCAATGTCATGAGCTATTGATCTTTGCTTCAATCTCCTTTCCTCTGCTTTGTCTGTGTGGAAAGTGTTGATCACATGCATAACATTTGGCTCCAAATAATAAAGACCTTCAAACATGTTTGAAAGACTTGGAACAAAATCCTATGAAACAAAATAAAACATGTCAATTATCAATAATTTATAAAAAATTGAATCATCCTTACAATAATGCATAGCGGAAATAAAAATAAGCATACTTACAATGTTACTTGCAATGTTGCTTGAGATTTCTTCAGAAAACTTTGTAGATATTTCATCTGTGTCATACTTGACCTTTGATAGACGATATCTAACCTTCTCACGTTTATTAGTCTTCCTTGCAAGAACATATATAGTGTTTGTATTCAGGACCATACATATGTCTTGTACTCTGCCCATCACGTCATATGGCTTATTTAAGTCAATCATACCACAAACGAGATAGATATGTATATCAGCCTCCATTTCACTGTCTTCAAGATATCATAAGAAATCAATTTTATCTATTTCCTCGGCGTTCTTCCAATCAGAAATAAGCTTTAAATAACCTAGCGCCCCACTTGCTTGACTTTTATTAGTGTGTGCAACAACGTCCTTACTGCGTCCAACAGTGTCCATAGTGCGTCCAGCTGCAACTTTAGATTTGGGAGTTGTATCCATAGTGCGTCGAGCTGCAACTTTAGATTTGGGATTTGCTGCCTTAGGTGCAGAAACATTCAAAGAAATTTTTTTTGATGCCATTTTCCTGATAAAAAGAAATATATATATTAGTTAATGAGAAAATAATGTCGATAAAATAAATTTAAAAAACAAAATTTATTTGTAAAACTAAATAAATTGAAATTAAACCAGTGAAATTAACTATAGAAAATTTTCATTTAAAAACAAAATATTATAAATTATATTTAGATATATGTATATATATCTATATAATATGTTTTGAATACATTTTATAAAAAAATAAAAATTTGTTTTAAATTGTATAAAACAATTTAAAAAAAATAAACATTATTTTCAAACTTAAGTTTTTGTTTAATATTAAAAAAAACAAAAAAAATACTTACTATTTATTACAAATGTTAAAATTAAATTTTATTTTTTTAAGCTAAAGATTTTATTAAAAAAACAAAATAATGTTAATTTTTTGTTTTAATTTTAATTGTGTTTTTTTATTAAATTTACACTTAATAAATAATATTATAAAATTTTAAATATATTGAATAAAATTAAAGCATATATGTTAAAATTAAAATTTTTGTAAAAAACTTATAATTTGTTATTATATTTTAAAATTTTATTTTACAACATTAAAATTGATTAAAGTTTAAAAATTTTAAATATAAAATAAATTTTAAATTTTAAACTTTATATCATATTAATATATAATTATATACTTAAGAAACAAAATAAATAATATAATATAAAAAATTATAATTATTTTAAAAATTTTAAAAATTTATATTAAATATTTAATACAAAACACTTATATTTAAAACAAAATTAAAAAAGCAAATTTAATTTTATTTAAGTTTTATTTTATGTTCAAATTAAAAAATAATTAAAATTTAAATTCAAATTTTTAAAATATTTTTTCTATATTTAAATTTAAAAAAAAAATAAAAAAAAATAATTTATTTTTTCGTGCCCACCGGGGGCCGAAGGCCGGCCGAGAAGCTACCCAGCTAGCCTCCGGCCCCCAGTTGGGCAGAGGCTGGAGGCCAGCTGGGCAGCCGCTTGGCCGGCCTTAGGCCCCCCGGCTGGGTGGAGGCCGATTCCCCAGGCGTTGCGCAACCGGCCCCAAGCCCTCTGCTGGGCAGAGGCCGTAATCGGCCTCCTCCCATCCGAGGGCTTGAGGTCGGCCTCTGGCCCCCTGCTGGGTGGAGGCCGGCCGAGCAGCCACCTAGACACAAAATAATTTTTTTTTCCAATAAAAAAAAATAACTATAATAACAATGATTTTATTTATTTATTTATTTTTAAGCTAAACTATTATAAAAACAAAATTAAAAAATATATATAAAAATACAATACAATACAATAAAAAAAATTAAAAAAAAACTATACAACAATACATTAAATATAAATTTTAAATTTTATAATTATAATTTAAAAAATAAAAAAATATTAAAAAAAAAGTTTGTTTTAAAACATAAAGTAAGTAATAAATTAAAAATTTTATTTATTATTTTTATTTATAAAAAACAATTATAATAAAAAGAGCCATTGTTGGTTAATATAAAATATAATACTCTACCATATAAAATTTAACAACAACAACAACAATAATATATATATATATATATATATATATATATATCTATATATCTATATATACAAAATCAAATTTAAATTATAAACTACATTTAAAAATAAAAAAATTGTCAAATAAAAAACAAAAAAACAATTTAAATAATGAAACCACCAATATATTTATAATAAAATATATATATATATATATATATATATATATATAATAATAATATAACTTTTTTTTTTAATGTGGATGGTCATTTTACGGATTTTTCTATCTAGATGAACCTATAAACCCTAAAAAAGAAAAAAGAAAATCTAAATTTTTATCCTAAAAACCCAAAAAAAATTAGTTTTTTTTACATTTTCTTCACTAAAAAAATATAAAAAAATAATGGTTTTCGAACCTAAAATCCTTTTAAAAAAACATTTTGAACACAAAAACTATAGAAAAACAGATTTTCAACAAAATCGTCTTTAAATGGACAGAATAGAAGGAAAACTAACCTTTGAAATGCAAAAAACCGCTGTCACCAATGCCAACACAACGCCTCCACAAAATTACTAATAGAAACACAACGTCTCCAATGCCAATGCAATGCCTTCACAAAGTTACCAATGCCAACGCAACACCTCAACAAAATTACTAATAGCAACACAATGCCTCCAATGCAAATGCAATGCCTCCACAAAATTACCAATGCCAACACAACACCTCTAGAAAATTTCTCTAACAAATACCAAAAAACTTGATGTAATGTGATGAATAGAAATAATATTTCTTATTATATAGTGAATATTGTGTGATTGGTTTATTGTTTAATGAATGTGGGATTAAAATTTAAAATATTTACATGTAGTTTATTATAGTTAAAATACTTAATATTTGCATGTAGTTATTCTAGTTAATATTTTATTTAATATTTACATGTACTTCAATGTTAAATAATTCAAATATAATCTCGGATTAAAATTGAAGATATAAAATACTTACATGTGGTTAATTATAGTTTATATTATAGATAAAATAGTTAATATTTGCATGTAGTTATCATAGTTAATATTTTAGTTAATATTTACATGTACTCAATGTTTAAAATCATGGGGTTAAATTTTAAAATTTAAAATATTTACATGTAGTTAATTATAGTTAATATTATAGTTCAAATAGTTAATATTTGCATGTTGTTATTATTGTTAATATTTACATGTAGTCAATCTTAAATCATTCAAATAAGAAAATTATTTTAGTTTCGAAGGCATGCATGAAAGGAATATTTTGTGGATATTTTGAATAGAAAGTATAGTGAAATATTTCAAAACCAACCGTTTATTAAGAAATTTTGAAATATATTTTTATAATGTAGGTTTAAAATTTAAAATTCAAAATATTTACATGTAGTAATTATAGTTAAAATAGTTAATATTTGCATGTAGGTATTATAGTAATATTATAGTTAATACTTACATGTAAAATATGCCAAATCATTAAAATAGCAAAATTATTTTAGTTTGGAAGGCTTGCATGATAGAAATATTTTGAGGATATTTTGAATATAAATATCGGTAAAATATTTCAACACAAACAGTTTATTAAAAAAATTTCAAATACATTTTTTGACTAATATTTTGTACGAAATATTTGAAATATGTTCCCGAAATTTTGTGGGGGGGGGGGGAATTTGGAGGGAAATTTTCAGTCTTTAAGCTATATATTGTAAGTGGGAGAGGCATTTGTATCATTCAACATGTTCTTGTTGAAAGCCATGGTTTCTTCTGATAGTGAAGTTTTTCTTTGTACAACATCAACATCTTCGTCACGCAACAATTCTATTCAGAGTGATGAATATAACAAGAGTTCGTTCACCATGAATAGAGAGTCAAAAAATCGACTTGGTTGTAATCCTAAGGATGATGAGAACAAAATTTATGAGGCACAACAAAAAGAAATTTACGAAATCGAGAGTCAGTTATTCCACTTACTCTTAATCCTAAGGATTATGAAAGCAATAGTGATGAAGAATTTCTAGAGTTAATATTTTCACTTCATCCTAATCCTAAGGATTATGAGGGCACCATTAACGAAGGGGGAGATGAAGAATATCCACTTCAGCTTAATCCTAAGGATTATGCAAGAACCACAGATGAAGAGGGGAATGAAGAATTTGCAGAGTCAAAATATCCACTTCGTCTTAATACTAAGGATTATGCCAACACCACTGATGAAGAGGGGAATGAAGAATTTGCAACGTCAAAATATCCACTCTATCCTAATCCTAAGGATTATGCCAACACCACTGATGAAGAGGGGGACGTAAAAATTCCAAAGTCAAAATATCCACTTCGTCCTAATCGTAAGGATTATGCTAGCACCACTGATGAAGAGGGGAATGATAAAGTTCAAGAGTCAAAACATCCACTTCGTCTCAATCCTAAGGATTATGCCAGCACCACTGATGAAGAGGGAAATGAAAAATTTACAGCTTCAAAATATCCACTCCATCCTAATCCTAAGGATTATGCGAGCACCACTGATGAAGATGGGGATGAAAAAACTTTAGAGTCAAAATATCCACTTCGTCCTAATCCTAAGGATTATGCGAGCACCATAGATGAAGAGGGGAATGAAGAATTTGCAGAGTCAAAATATGCACTTCATCCTAATCCTAAGGATTATGCTAGCACCACTGATGAAGAGGGGAATGAAGAATTTGTAGTGTCAAAATATCCACTTTGTCCTAATCCTAAGGGTTATGCCAGCACCACTGATGAAGAGGGGGATGAATTTCCAAAACCAAAAGTTTCACTTCATCCTAATCGTAATGATTATAAGTTCACCACTGATGAAGGGGGGGATGAATAATTTCCAATAAATATAGATTCAAGGTATTCACTTATTCCTAATCCTAAGGATTATGAGAGCACTAGTGAGGAAGGGGAGGGGCGGGATGAAGAAATTCTAGTGAATACAAATTCAAAGCTTCCACTTATGCCTAATCCCAGGGATTATGAAAGAACCACTGAGGAAGGGGAGGATGAAGAGTTTCTTGCAAATGATAATTTTAGAGGCACAGATCTGAATATTGCATTTTTCTTAAGTGATCATTTCAAAGACACTCATGGTGATGAAGAATTGAATCCTCCCGGGGAAGAATTTGAAAGGATGGATCAAGATGGTGAAGAATTTCATCTGAGTTAGGGTTACGAAAGCGTCAATGATTCTTGTGAAATTTTTTCTTCAAGTGATGATGGTAAAGAAAATTTTTTAGGCAATGATGTTGATGAATTTCTTAAATATGTTGAGGATGATGACAGTGGGGATAATGTTCCTCCTAATGGTGATGAAACTGCTTTTACAAAGGATGATGGAATGATGAAGTCGTTGCAAGCAAATATTGCAACTAGGGTAGGAGTAGACCTTTTCATTTCATTAATCAAAAACATTCTAGTTATACAAGGGTGAGGACAAAAGATCTCACAAAAAAAAGTTTCGTCTTTCATTTGATTTCAAGTGAATGTTGTCGAAGGGATTGCTTGAAACATATGGATTTCAACTTTGTTTTGGAAAAAAGGAAAACATATATGTCAATGAATAGAAGCATGCAAAATTCATATTTAGTGGGTTGCATGCAATATACACTAGTAGCTTATGATTATCATATTGGGAATGTATTGCTCTGTAGAAAGGCTTTCAAAATGTTGCATTCAATTGGTAATTGTCATTTGTCAAGAATCCAAGAAAAATTGGAAAAAGGATCCCACATATTATTCAGAAGTACGTTATAAATGGGAGGTGTGGTCGTTTGCAAATACTGCTAAGACATGGATGAAAGACTTCTTTTCAAATCATGGAGAGTGTATGCCAATAAAGACACAATACATATTCCAGATAATTTCTTGAGATGAGAAATATTCATCTTATATAGAGATTATGCAGAAGCTGTTGAAGGAGCTGGTAATTTTATTACATATTCTTATTTTACAAGGTTATGGAAAAATGAATTCAACAATGTTCGTATTCCTAAGAAGACAAGGATGGGGGTTTTCAGAACATGTGCTTCTCTTAAAGAAAAAAGAGATAAATGTGAAGGGTAAGAAAGAGGTATGCATTCAAAACATTGTTTTTTAAAATTGGATAGCTATCAACTATGAAAATATATTTATTCATATGCACCTTTTATTTTATGTACAGATTCCATTGTCAAAAAACTTCAGGACCATCGTAATCAACAAACAAGTGAAAGAAAAAAGTTGTATAAACATCGAAAGAAGTGTTATGATCATCCAAATAAATATCTGGGTTTGATAATTGATGGTATGGACCAAAATAAAACACTTCTTCCACACTTTGTCCGCACGCCACAAGAGGAAAATTTCATTCAGTTTCAATTGGTTGGTTGTATGGTAAATTTTCGCGAAATTTTGTGGGGGGGAAATTTAGAGGGAAATTTTCAGTCTTTAAGCTATATATTGTAAGTGGGAGAGGCATTTGTATCATTCAGCCTATTCTTGTTGAAAGCCATGGTTTCTTCTGATAGCGAAGTTTTTCTTTGTACAACATCAACATCTTCGTCACACAACAATTCTATTTAGAGTGATGAATATAACAGGGGTTTGTTCACCATGAATAGAGATTCAAAAAATCGACTTGGTCGTAATACTAAGGATGATGAGAACAAAATTGATGAGGCGTAGCAAAAAGAAATTTATGTAAATCAAGAGTCATTTATTCCACTTACTCTTAATCCTAAGGATTATGAAAGAAATAGTGATGAAGGGCATGATGAAGAATTTCTAGAGTTAATATTTTCACTTCGTCCTAATCCTAAGGATTATGAGGTCACCATTGATGAAGGGGGAGAAGAAGAATATCCACTTCAGCTTAATCCTAAGGATTATGTAAGAACCACAGATGAAGAGGGGAATGAAAAATTTGCAAAGTCAAAATATCCACTTCATCTTAATACTAAGGATTATGCTAGCACCACTAATGAAGAGGGGAATGAAGAATTTGCAACATTAAAATATCCACTCTGTCCTAATCCTAAGGATTATGCCAGCACCACTGATGAAGAGGGGGATGTAAAATTCCCAGAGTCAAAATATCCACTTCGTCCTAATCGTAAGGATTATGCTAGCACCACTAATGAAGAGGGGAATGATAAAGTTCCAGAGTCAAAACATAAGGATTATGCCAGCACCATTGATGAAGAGGGAAATGAAAAATTTATAGTGTCAAAATATCCACTCCGTCCTAATCCTAAGGATTATGCGAGCACCACTGATGAAGATAGGGATGAAAAAATTTCAGCGTCAAAATATCCACTTCGTCCTAATCCTAAGGATTATGCAAGCACCACAGATGAAGAGGGGAATGAAGAATTTGCAGAGTCAAAATATGCACTTCATCCTAATCCTAAGGATTATGCTAGCACCACTGATGGAGAGGGGAATGAAGAATTTGCAGCGTCAAAATATCCACTTTGTCCTAATCCTAAAGGTTATGCGAGCACCATTGATGAAGAGGGGGATGAATTTCCAAAACCAAAATTTTCACTTCATCCTAATTGTAACGATTATAAGTTCACCAATGATGAAGGGGGGGATGAAGAATTTCCAATAAATATAGATTCAAGGCATTCACTTATTCCTAATCCTAAGGATTATGAGAGCAATAGTGAGGAAGGGGAGGGGCGAGATGAAGAAATTCTAGTGAATACAAATTCAAAGCTTCCACTTATGCCTAATCCCAAGGATTATGAAAGCACCACTGAGGAAGGGGAGGATGAAGAGTTTCTTGCAAATGATAAATTTAGAGGCACAGATCTGAATATTGCATTTTCTCTAAGTGATCATTTCAAAGACACTCATGGTGATGAAGAATTGAATCATCCCAGGGAAGAATTTGAAAGCATGGATCAAGATGGTGAATAATTTCGTCTGAGTAGGGGTTACGAAAGTGTCGATGATTCTTGTGAAATGCTTTCTTCAAGTGATGATGGTAAAGAAAAAATTTTAAGCAATGATGTTGATGAATTTCTTAAATATGTTGAGGATGATGACAGTGGGGATAATATTCCTCCTAATGGTGATGAGACTACTTTTACAAAGGATGATGGAATGATGAAGCTGTTGCAAGAAAATATTGCAACTAGGAGTAGGAGTAGACCTTTTCATTTCATTAATCGAAAACATTCCAGTTATACAAGGGTGAGGACAAAATATCTCACAAAAAAAAGGTTTGTCGTTCATTTGATTTCAAATCAATGTTGTCGAAGAGATTGCTTGAAACATATGGATTTCAACTGTGTTTTGGACAAAAGGAAAACATATATGTCAATGAATAAAAGCATGCAAAATTCATATTTAGTGGGTTGCATGCAATCTGCACTAGCAGCTTATGATTATCATATTGGGAATGTATTGATCTGCAGAAAGGCTTTCAAAATGTTGCATTCAATTGGTAATTGTCATTTTTCAAGAATCCAAGAAAAACTGGAAAAGGATCCCACATATTATTCAGAAGTACGTTATAAACGGGAGGTGGGGTCGTTTTCAAATACTGCTAAGACATGGATGAAAGACTTCTTTTCAAATCATGGAGAGTGTATGCCAAATAAAGACACAATACATATTCCAGATAATTTCTCGAGATGAGAAATATTCATCTTATATAGAGATTATGCAGAAGTTGTTGAAGGAGCTAGTAATTTTATTACATATTCTTATTTTACAAGGTTATGGAAAAAATTAATTCAACAACGTTCGTATTCCTAAGAAGAAAAGGATGGGGGTTTGTAGAACATGTGCTTCTCTTGAAGCAAAAAGAGATAAATGTGAAGGGTCAGAAAGAGGTATGCGTTCAAACCATTATTTTTTAAAATTGGATAGTTATCAACTATGAAAATATATTTATTCATTTGCTTCTTTTATTTTATGTACATATTCTGTTGTCAAAGAACTTCAAGACCATCATAATCAGCAAACAAGTGAAAGGAAAAAGTTGTATAAACATTGAAAGAAGTGTTATGATCATCCAAATAAATATCTGGGTTTGATAATTGATGGTATCAACCAAAAGAAAACACTTCTTCCACATTTTGTCTGCACGCCACAGGAGGAAAATTTCATTTAGTTTCACTTGGTTGGTTGTATGGTATTTAATGAGAAGATGTTTCCAAGAGTTTTCTTCACAACTCCAAATATTCACAATGATGAAAATCTAACCAAAACTATAATCCATGATGTGGTTACTCATTGGTCTGGTATTATTCCTAAAGTTTTGTATTTACAATTAGACAGCACAAGTCGTGAAAACAAAAATCAAGTTCTTTTTGAGTAACTAAACATGCTTGTTGAATTGGGATTTTTTAAAAAGATAAAGGTTGGTTTCCTCTTGTTGGGCCTACTCATGATCATATTGATCAAATGTTCAGTCGTTTTTCAGTAACATTGAGGAGGAAAGGTGTTGGAATTCTGCCATCATTAATTGAATGTATTAAGAAATCGTACATTCCGGAGCTTGTTTTTAATGTGTTGGAAGAAACTATTGACATGCGAAGGTTTATTTTGGGATTGCATGGTGAGGAGAAATGCATTGAAAAACTTAACAACATTAGCTTCCAGCATCAATTTCGTATCAAAAAAATTGATGGGATAACACATATATGGGGCAAGAAGTATTCACCTGTTGCAGAATGGGGGCCATCATCAGGTTTAGCATTTTTAAAGTTCATTCCAGAGCATCCAATATTTTCATCAAAGATATTGTTATTACAGTCAGTTGCTAAAATCCATAATGCACGAAGGCATAAGAGAGACATAAATTATTCTGAATATCTGGAGGAAATTAAAAGATGTATTAGAGATACATATGAGTACTTCGATGTTGCTAATTTAGTTTGGTGGGAGTATTTTTTCAGTAATCAAAGTGATATGATTTCAAGATCAATAAACGTGGATACGTTTTTGAAGACTCCTTTTTTTCGCCACAAAATATGCCAAATGAACATTAGGAAAAACACATTGTTGAACAAAAACAACCTCAAGCTATGATTAATTCCCCACAGGTAGAGGAAAGAGCAATCTATATTGGTTCTAGAAGATCACGTGCACAACGTGAAGCCATGGAAGACCTTTAAAGGGGTTCTGTGCAGTATGTTAAGGAGGGTTGCAAGATAGCAGTGTTAGCAGATGAAGATCCACTTGGCTATCCATTCTGGATTGCGAAGGTTATAAAGGTAATTAATGAAAATGAAGATATTACAGCTGTTGATGTACATTGGTAAGACACAAGTACCCACCATTTCAATGGTGTGTACAAGCCAGAGATGGTAGTTGAAAAGAAAATTTGCAGAAAGAGAAAAAGAAAGGGCACAAATATAAATCGTTGCCGCACAGATGTCTTAAAATTGGAGGATGTTGACATACTTGTGTATGACTTCAATTTAAAAAAGAGAGGAACTCTTTGGTTGAAGACCATAAATAATTTGAAGAAATTGCTACAAGAACAATTACTGTTGAGATGGGACTCTACAGAATGTAGTAGTAGATCTACAATACATTTGAACTTTGAAATGGTGGGCATGCATTTTGACTCAGATGGAGCACTAGTTGACGAAAGAGAAGAATATGGATCATCTTCATCTGCATCAAGTCATTCATCTGAAGATGTAGGTTCTGATGGTGTTCCAGAACCTATGGTTGATTTTGAATAACTGTCAAAGACACTTTTATGTAATTGATGTTTTCATGGTAACTTGAAATAAAAATTTTGACTTCCATCTGATTTTTCATGAAGTTATGAGGCATTTCTATGTTTTTTGGATTACATGTTTTAATTATGAAGAATTCATCTCTTTAGAATATCAACGACGAAAAAATTAATTAAAAAATTAATTTATTTATATTCAATGTACCAATGTTGATATTTTGATTAAAAGTAAAATAGAAAATAGAAATTAATGTTGAATTTTTAGAATATGCAGTGATATTACCATGATATTATGTATTGTTACCATTTGGTATAAGATACTTTTAAAATTTTTAATAATTTTATGCGTCATTGAAAGGGGACACTTTGTTTTGATGCTTGATTTTTAGGTGTTGGTTGCAATTAGATTTAAATTTGCCTTATGCTAAGATTTGAAAAAAGATATTTTTTATCCTTTAAAATTAAAATTACTCTTGGAATAATAAATTTTTCATTCACTTGTTCATTTTTAAAAATTGATTAAGTCATATAATTTCTCCATAATTTCATTGTTCAAGTATGTTGAAAACTTAAGATTGAAAAACTTGAGATTTACAACTTGTCATTAAGGTTTTTATGCGCTACAAAATTTTATCTTTAATGTTATGGTTGACAATAATTACAATTTTAGGGTTGTTTAGAGTCAAGATATTTTATTTTTAACAACATGGATGAAAATTGTTCAAAATGATAAGCCCTTCAGACATGTTTTTGTTTATCTTTAACATCATCTATCAAAATTTTTAGAATTTTACGATGTTTCAATGTCCTAATATGTTGTCTTTAATTCCATTGTTACAATGTGTTAAAAGTGTGACACAATTTTTTTTTTGTTATTCCAGCATCATCAGGTTTTGTTTTGAGGGTGTTTTTTCAATCCTTTTTTCAAGAAACAATTTCGTTTTTAGCATAATTTTATAAAATGTTGAAATTTGACCTTGAGAAAAAACCAAATGCATTATGGAATAGACACTTTTTGTTTTTGGGGTGTTTTTTCATGTTTCTTGAGTGTTTTGGGGCTAGAGTTCATGTTTTGAGGTAATAGTTCTCGTTTCATTGGTAACAGTGTTTTTAATGTACATTCATTTCAAGGGTGCTTTCTGGTACATCTAGCGAAAAATATAGCTAAGGCCCTATCGTCTTCCTCTTGATTCCTCTTGATCTTAATTGTGTCAATTTTCAAAGAATCCTCAAAAGTAAGGCCATGGAAATATAGAAGGGTTTAGTGATTGATGTTCTTCATTCTAGTTTCTCCATCTGTTTCTCTAATGGGAAATACTCCTTGGGTCCTAGTTTCAGTTATGGCTTGAATTGGTGAAGAAGGTTCCTTAGGTGAAGAAATTTTCTCTTCTTCTCCAATAGTTTCTTCAAAGTTTTCAAATGGTTCACCTATGGTGTGTTCAACCTCACAATCACTGAAGAAGAGTGAAGGGTGACTGTGTGGGGATGTGGGGGTTTTTGGTAAGAATTTTCCTTGGTTATACCTACTCCTACGAGGCATGGAAATCAAACTGTTTTTGTATCTTTCAATATTTGGAACTGAATGTAAAATAAAAGACTAAAATATGCTATGGAAAAATCAAACATCTACTTAGACACCTCCCTAACAACAACATGAAAAAGTGGTGAGCTCTGGTATTGCACCAAGAGTGTTGCAACTCCAAAATGCTGCTCAAATTTACTTTATCAACCCGGGGTTCATACAAACTTGGAGGTGACAGTTCTATATGCACATCAGATGAGTTATACTCATGCCATACTCTTCTAAGCTCTACAATGAGGTGCTACTTCTAGGGTTACTTCTAGGAAAGGAAGTATGTCACACTTATGAATGTAATCTAAGATTGAAAATAAATAATTACCATTACTCTATCAACAGGGAAAGAAACTGCTCTAGATCACATTGATTCATCTAGCTATTTGCAAGAAAGAGAAATTCACACTTAAGCTAATGTAAGAAAGGAAATTACACTAAGTGGAATTCATAATCTAAATTGCTGAATTGAATTTCAGAAATGGAAACTTATATAGAGCACACATACTAAACCAAATGAATAATTGAATCCTATCTATCTTATGCTTAACTACTATGTTTAATGATGCATCTAGAAATGAGCTAATCACACTTTAAAGTGACTGCATTCTGCAGCAAAAGAAGGCGACAGTAACTTGGTCTAAGAGGGTCCCTGGCCCAAAGGTTTAGGGCTAAAGGTCTATTGGTGGCTTGGCTAGACTTAAATAAGGTGAAAGAGTGATTTTGGGCTAAAGGAGAGAGTGGTTGGAACTGCTACATGAAGTTTCTACAATATTTCATGTAGTGCTACAAGATGTCATTAAAAGTTACAAGAAATAGGCCATATGGAGTTTGAGGCTACAAATGGCGAGGAAAAGTTTAAGAGAGGTGGAGTGAAGGTAGATCTAGGTGGGTGAAGGGTAGCCAACCTCTTTGCCAAGATCAAAACTCCTCAAAGCAGTTGTCTTGCACCTCCAAGGTGGTTCTCGAAGGAGAGAGTGGTTGGAACTGCTACAGGAAGTTGCTACATGATTTCTTGTGGTGTTATAGGATGTCCTGAAAAGCTACAGGAAACATGCCATGTGGAGTTTTAGGCTAAAAATGGTGAGGAAAAGGTTAGGAGAGGTGGACTGAAGGTAGATCTAGGTGGATGAAGGGTATCCAACCCCTTGGCCAAGCTCAGAACTCCCTACAAATCCTATCTTGCACCACAGAGGTGGCTCTCAGTGTTGTGGTGGTGATTTCCAAAAAGTAGGGTTGAATGTGACTTGGATGGAAGATTCTTGATTAAGGGTGAATACTTAATCTGATGGTGTTGAAGGGGTCCTCCTCTGCTGCTCTATTCAAACCTGTTATAACACTACCTGTTCATGCATTCATCATTGGAAAATTTATCAAAACAATGGTGGAAATGATGAGTTGAATTTAAATAAACATACCTATGCAACTAAAATAAAAATCTACCTCTACCTCTACAACATGTTCATTATAAACAAAGTAAACTATCCTACGTTTCCAATAAATAATAAACTAAAATCAATTTTGGTATGTGGTGAAGACATTCATCCTCAAGCTCCAATGGAAGAGGTGAGAGAGGGAGGCTTAGCACACAGTTTTGAGATTTTATATGCTACTGAACATGAAATGAAAGAGATTAACTACTATAACATAAGATAAAACACAAGTACATAAGAGAGATGGAGGCCAATGGATTGGGCCCTAACCCACAAGCTCATCTCCCTGAAACTAATTCAGTGGAGAAGAAAACAAATTCTCATTTTATTTCATAACCAGTCTTGTACATAACATGTGAAAGTTAGAAATGTCTAATACAAGAGCCAAGGGTGCTCTAACTACATCCAAAAATTGAATCCTAGTGAGCTCTTTCTTTGGCATATTTATCCTAAATGGTATCTACCAACAACTTCCTATAAATTAGGTATTGGTTCCCTTGTAGCTAGAGAGAAGTGGAGCTTGGCTCGCTTTGATCTTTCACTTTCATGGTTTCCACTAATTTTGAGCTGTTGGAGGAGAATCTCGAGGAGATACTGGTTGCCTCTAGGAATTAAGGAGGTGTTCAACCCTCCTAAAATCACTCCTTTTTGTCTACTCTGAGTCTTGATTGTGTAATATTCCTAAAAAATGGTGTATTCCCTTGATTTCCCTGCATTTAAACCACAATAGACCTCGAAGCTTGAGAACCCTTAATACACCATTCTCAATATACAAAAAATGACAAAATGAAATTAAATGTGAGAAAGAGGGAATAATTAGGCTAAAAAAGGTGACAATTAACCCATTAGAATGTACCTAATGATGGTGCTCATGAGGTACTACCCGAATCAATCAACACTATTAACTTTTTGTTCTTGATATGACCTTATATATTAAGAGTTTGAGGAGTTGTAATTCCTACCAATGCATTCAAAGATATGGTCAGATAAATTTCTTCTTTCTCTAGGGGTTCCTGCTGTATATCCTCTTATTTTGAATATCATGTTCCTTTTCTTCCTCCTCTTACAATCTATGTAAAATAATTGATTCTCAGCACACTTATGACCTTTAGTGTATTTACTATCACAGATGTAGCAAAGCCCTTTTGCTATTTTTTCTTCCAATTATTGTGGTGTCAAACTTGTAGTTTGTGGAAGGCTAGGAGTAGCAAGACTTCCATATTTATAGTTGTGAGTGGTAGGCTTCCTTGTTTCCATAATTTTGCTTTCAATTTTTCTGGCCAACCTGAATGCCTTCTCTAATGAATCAGGTTCCCAAAGGTGAACCTCATGTTGGATGTTATCCATTAAAGTCCCTATGAAGACATCAATCCTCTGATCTTCTATAATATCATTTACCTTTATATTAAATATTTGGAATTCCTCAATGTGCTCTTCCATTGATCCTTTTTGTTTGAGATTTATCAATTGGCTAAAGAAGGTGTTTTTCTTTGTATCCTCCTAATGTGCTATCATTTTATCCATAAGTATTGACCAAGTCACAAGTATTTTATGATAACCAAGCCATCAATACCATACAAACTGATTGGGTTCTAAATATAAATTTTCAATGCATACCTTTTTTGTGTGTTAGATATTATGGATATCAAAATATTGCTCCATCCGTAGTATCCATGTTACTAGATCCTTTCCATCAAACT